>OVAY01000075.1:0-109801 GCA_900406395.1 Kernera saxatilis
ACACCTTTAATTTCATCTATTTGTTTGGTGTGACATATATAATATCATTCTTAAATGTTTCTAATTGGTTTACATCCACAAGAAGTTGCTTGATCCCTCAGGTTTTGATTTTTCCTCTTCCTCTTTGTAGATTTTTGAGCTTGCCTATTGAAGTAAGCAACTATATTTCCAAAATATATGAATTTGGTGACGGAATAACAACAACTCATCAACAGATTCAAATTAATATCATCACCCGAATCAACCTTCAAAAGCCTGAATTCACTCGTCAACAGAAAAAAGTTGCCAAACTGTCTAGCGGTAAGATGTTGTCACTCACACGAATCAAATATGTTCAAAAGTTGTTGTTGGTTTTGTTATATTTATACTATATACACGATGAAACTGTATTAGGGTTTTACAAAAGTTTTGCGGCCGAATGTTTTTATTTTTTAATTTTCCGATTTCTTTTAATTTTTTTTTTTATCAAAATTCTTTTTAAAAAAAAATATTATAAGCCACCTTTTTTTATGGTTTACTATTATCTATTTTTGGAAAAATTCGCTATCACCCACGTTTTTTTTTTGCTTTTTTTTTACCGTTTGAAATTTAGTCATATTTAATATTTTATTTTCATTTTCCTTTTTTGTTTTTTAATCTTCCATTTTATTTTTTTTTATTTTTGATCAAAATTTTCAACCTTCTTCGTATATGTTTGTCTAACTTTTTGAATATCTTTTTTTTACGTTAGTTTACTTTTTAATGATGATTTTTTTGGCCAATTAACTTTCTTCGTGTAATATATTAATTTTTTAGATAATTTTTTTATGTTAGTTGATATTTTTATGTTTATTATGTTAATTTAACTTTTTGAGATATTTTTTATGTCATCTTATTTTTTTATGTTGATTTTCCTTTTTATTTTTGGCCGATTAACATTATTCGTGTAAAATGTTAATTTAACTTTTTGAGATATTTTGTTTCAAGTTAGTTTACATTTTTGTATATTTATTTTCCTCTTTTATTTTTAACCGATTAATATTATTATAAATAATTTATGTTAAAAGATGACATGGAAAACAACAATGACATGGACCAATCGGAATCAGTCTTTTAAATCCTAGGTGGACGCTCTAAGAGCACTATAGCTTCAACTTTTATATAGTATAGACTAGATTTTAGAATTGCGCTAAGCACGGATTTTATATATATTTAGTAAAAATTATTTATGACTAATAATTTCTACTAAAATATATAAACTGATTTAGTCTAATATATGTTGAAAATCATAATCTAAATAATATTATAGAAATTGTTTTTTTCTTCAAATTGACATGTTGATAACTTTTAAATAATATTATTATTATTTTCTGTTTTGTGTTTTAATAATTTGATTAATATAGAATTTAACTTTCATTACGTAGGTATTAAGAAAAATACTATAAAATAATTATCTTTGATCGACCACTTGACTGGTAAAATCTAATAAATTATTAGTCATTAATTTACATTTATTTCTTTTTTTACTCTTCACATGATACCATAAATACCATCTTTTACTTTACATTAACTTTTCCATTTCTTTGTCTTCAAATTTAATTTATAATTTTTCTTACTTCTGAGTCACCTTCACTTTTTGTTAGTTACGTGGAATTCATAGACATTGAGAA
The DNA here is from genome assembly GCA_900406395.1 of Kernera saxatilis. NCBI lineage: Eukaryota > Viridiplantae > Streptophyta > Magnoliopsida > Brassicales > Brassicaceae > Kernera > Kernera saxatilis. The sequence goes on from OVAY01000075.1 coordinate 1,650, forward strand.
AAGGCATATGCTAAGCTCTTTGTACCCCTGTCCGCCTCAAAATCACGTGCATTTATACATATCTACATGTTTACACAAAATAGAAAATTTCCAATTTTTAATTCTTTCACGATGTAAAAAGTTTATAATTTCTAATTTTCAGTTACTTTTTGTTTAATTGAACTTTAAACAAAATATAATGTTCTGGTTACTGATAATTATTTCTTATATTTTTTCTCGAACTAATCATATTATTTTTTAATCATCTTCTACATGATTACACAAAATAGAAAATTTTCGATTATTTGTTTTGTTAAACAGTTCGAACAAAATATGATATTTTTATTACTAATTAATATTCTCTTTCTAGCATAATATTGTAGCTATGTTATACCTATTATTAAAAGATTCATAAATAAAGGAAAACTTGACTAATATTATAATTATTTTCCAATTGTTTATTAAGAAAAACTTGATTTACCATTATTATGGAAATATTGCTTTGTGTATCAACAACTTTTGATTAGTTCTTATTAGTTAATAAGAAGTTAAGTTATATTTTGTTTTTGTTTTTGTTAGTTAACCTCTTTGAATGTTAATTTTTTATATTATTATATTTGAGATTATGAGTTTTGATGTTGATTATTATAGGAAAATAAGTCATACTTACCTTTTAAAAAAATTTATATATTTTTGGCCGATTAAAAATAAGTAATATTTACCTTTTTTAATTTTGCTTTTTAATTTTTGGCTGATTATTATCGTAGAGAATTTATATTAAACAATGACATTGACCACTAACATGAACCAATAAAATTTATTTTATTGAGATTTCCTCATTAGAATTAATAAACTTTTGTCTTGTAATATGTTAATTTAAGTTTTTAGGATTTTTTTTTTTATGTTAGTTTATCTTTTTTAATGTTGATTTTCCTTTTTATTTTTGATCGATTAACTTTTCTCGTATAATATGTTAATTTAAATTTTGATATATATATATATATATATATATATATTTTTATGTTAGATCTCTTATATTTTTATGTTGATTTTCTTTTTTCTATTTTTGGCTGATTATTAACATGAACCAATATTATTAAGTAACGATGACATGAACCAATAAAATTTACTTTTGAGATTTCTACTTCAAAATTAATAAACATTCTTCGTGTAATTTGTTAATTTAATTTTTTGAGATATTTTTTGTTTATGTTAGTTTACCTTTTAATGTTGATTTTCTATTTTTAATTTTGATCGATTAAATTTCCTCGTGTAATATGTTAATTTAACCTTTTTAGATATTTTTTTTTTATGTTAGTTTACTCTTTTGATGTTAATTTTTATTTGGCCGATTAACTTTTCTCGTGTAATATGTTAATATAACTCTTTGAGATATTTTTTATGTTAATTTATTTTTTATGTTTATTTTCTTTTTTTTTAATTTTGACCGATTAACTTTCCTCGTGTAATATGTTAACTTAAATTGTTGAAACAATTTTTATGTTAATTTACCTGTTTTATGGTTATTTTCCTTTTTTTGCCGATTATTAATAATGATCCAATAATATTGAGTAACGATAACATGGACCAATAGAATTTATTTTTTGAGATTTCTACTTTAGAATTAATAAACTTTCCTCGTGTAATATGTTAATTTAATTATTGAGAAATTTTATTATGTTAGTTTATTTTTTATGTTGATTTTTCTTTTTTATTATTTTGGCTGATTAACTTTCCTCGTATAATATGTTAGTTTAACTTTTTGAGATATATTTTTATGTTAGTTTAACTTTTTATGTTTATTTTCTTCTTTTATTTTTGGTCGATTAACTTTTCTCTTGTAATATGTTAATTTAACTTTTTGAGATATATTTTTTTATGTCAGTTTAACTTTTTTATGTATATTTTCCTCTTTTTATTTATGGTCGATTATTATGATAGAGAATTTATGTCAAACAATGAAATAGACCAATAGAATTCAGTTTACGCTGGCATGGATCAATCGATTTCAGTTTCAGATGCTTTGAGTTAGTTGATGATAAAATTATCCTTGGTAGAATAACTTTTTGTGCCTGTAACTATTTTGCACTCAATCAATTTATTTCCCAAATGAGTTATGATTAATCTTGTACCATTGCATAGACCTTTTTTTTTAATTAATATTGTGAATCACCTTTATTGAAACTCCTACTTTTAAAGACAATTTTTGTTTTGGTAGTCCCGAGAACTCTAGAGAGTTTATATTCTCAACCGTATATAACGTCTCGTAGTCTGTAGATATTGTGTCAACTTTGCCTATACTATCTAAACTGAGATATTCCATTGATGTTCCTCGCAGTTGTGCTAACATGTATGCATTAATCTCATCGACTATCTTATTTCGTGGAGTTAGGATCACGTGGCAGCCATGCAGCAAAACTTCCTTGTGATTCTTGAAATCGGTTTGAGAGCAAAGATTTTGCAAGAGTCACTACAAGAAAACATGGTGTTTGCATCGAAAGTTTACGTCGAAATTAAGTCGTCGTAAATTAGCGACCACGTAACGACATATTCACGTCGTATCAGGAAGTCAACGTAAAATCATCGTTAATTAGCATCGAAAACATTTCGACGTAAAATCGTCGTTAATTACCGACGACTTAACGACGAATTACAGACAAAGAGGTAAATCATCGTAAATTCGACGTTAATTTGCGAGGAAGTTACTAATGTCCAATTTTGACGTGAAGTAACGACGATTCAACGTCCCATAAAAGTTAGGAGAGTACGTGTTTTTTTATTTGTACCGGTTTTTTATTACAAGCGATTTTTTAATCGGTAATTCGTCGTTGAACTATATTTCGTCGGCAATTCGACGTTATTTTCGTCGTGGATTTGACGGTAAATGAGAAGAAAAACTCTATATATAGAACCCAAACTCATAATGAAAGTTGCATAAAAAAAACACACACACACATCTTCCTCCATAAAAAATGTCTATTTACGAATTAAGGAGCTGGATGTATACGCATAAGAATTCGGAGGGAGGAGTATCGCAAGAATTCAAAGTTGGGGTTGAAGGATTCATGTTTCAAGCCCGACAAATGCTAATAACCGTGGAATCTGGTATGATGTTCTGTCCTTGTCCGAAATGCAAGAATAGAAAATTTATCCGTACTGAGCTAGCTCTAACGCATCTGTTACATAGAGGGTTTACGCCGCATTATCATGTATGGTTTCATCATGGAGAAGGACATGAGAGTTATAATGCAGCAAGTAGTGGTAATAGTAACTATAGAGCTGTGAATTTGGATGAGGATCAGTCAAATAGTTTGCATCAATTTGATTATCATTCAGAAGAGGTTGGTCAACATGATAGGATGCATGATATGGTTACAGATGCATTTTATGAAACGACAAGTACATGTGCACATAATGAGCATAATATTGACGACGTAGAGGAATCAAACATAGATGCAAAACGATTCTATGATATGCTAGATGCTGCCAATCAACCAATCTACGATGGATGTAGCGATGGGCAATCTAAATTATCGCTGGCAGCTAGAATGATGAACATAAAAATGATCATAACTTATCAGAAGTTTGCATGGATAATTGGGCTGATTTGTTTAAAGAGTATTTGTCGGAGAATAATTTAGCTGCCGAATCGTACTATGACATCCAAAAATTGGTTTTTAGTCTTGGGTTGCCATCTGAGATGATAGATGTCTGTATTGACAATTGTATGCTGTTTTGGAAAGACGATGCTCAATTACGGGAATGTCGATTTTGCAAGAAGCCAAGATATAAANATAAGGTACCATATCAGCGGATGTGGTACCTGCCTATAACATATATGTTGAAACGAATGTATCAATCGGAAAGGACAGCATCATCAATGAGGTGGCATGCTGATCATTTGCAGATAGATAGGGTGGTCACTCATCCTACTTGTTGGAGAAGTTATCTCATTAAGAAGTTGCTTAAGAGATAGAGATAAGAATTCACAAATAAGTTCTTGATAAGGATTAGAAGATTTAGATAAGATTTGTGCATATTCCTAATAGAATAAGGAGGAGTTTGTTCAACTATAAATAAAGGTCTATGGAGAGTTGTTTCATAAGACCAAGAGAGAGAGATTTAGTTTTGAGAGAGTTTCTAAATCAAAAAGAAAAGTTGTTCTTTATACATTCTTTCTTATACGGTATACGATTTGAATTGGTATCAGAGCTTAAGTCGAAGACTCGATCAATAAGTGGTGATTAGTGATTTGCGTAACCAAGTATGGGAGACGTGAATAATCCACCACCGCAAACCAAGAACCTTGGAGCCCCCATCCATCCATTGTCCTATGCTAACATCGACAAACTACACAGTTTGGGTGATGCGAATGAAAATTACTCTTCGAGTTAGCGAAGTTTGGGACACGATTGATCCAGGGTCTGCTAATCCAAAGAAGAACGACAACAACACTCCTGTTTCAATCCATCCCCGAGACACTCATACTACAAGTTGGAGAGAAATATGAGTTTGCAGGCAAGATCTCAGGTCTTGCAGCTCAATCAGCCTCTCTAGGAGAAACCATCGATGAAACAAGTTCATTCATATCGTAGCATCCCTTGAGCAAGTCCTAGACCTAAAATCAACAGGATTTGATGACATAGTTGGGAGACTAAAGGCGTATGAAGAGCGTATAGGGGAAGAAACCCATAGTGAGGATCAAGGCAAACTCATGTTTGCAAATTCATATAATACGTGTGGTGGTTACAAAGAAAGAGGACGAGGTGGTTCGGGAAGAGGCAGAGGTCGAGGAAGATTTAATGGCCAAAGCCACGGAGGAGAAACCACTGAGAATAATCAAAAGCAAAAGTAAGATCAATCCAAAGTAATTTGATGGAGATGTGATAAACCGGGTCATTTTGCTTCAACGTGTCCCGAAAAAACAAAACCACAAGAATCAAATTTAAACGAGACTCAAGTTTCTGATGCTCTTTACATGCATGAGGTGGTGTTTTTGAATGAAGAACTATGATAACAACAAAGGTAATGCAAGTTTTTTCTATCTAGACAATGGAGCAAGTAATCACATGACGGGAAACAGAGAGTTATTTTCCAGCTTAGACGAGAACGTTAAAGGAAAAGTGAGGTTTGGAGACGGCTCGCATGTTGACATTGTTGGTAAAGGCACACAAACCGGAGAAAAAAAAAACACTAAATGAGATTTACTTCATTCCCGACTTAAAACACATCATACTAAGTCTTGGACAAGCAACAGAGCATGGGTGTAAAGTATACATGAGAGACGATTATTTGACGCTTAGAGATCCATGTGGGAGACTACTTGTAAGAGTCATAAGATCATCAAATTGTCTCTACAAAACACCAATGGAAATCTCCTACCCTATGTGCTTACAAGTACAAGACGAAGAAGCTACATGGAGGTGGCACTCTCGTCTAGGTCATGTGAGTTTTGGTACCATGAAGAACATGACGGACAAAGAGATGATCATGGGGATGCCACATGTATCACACGAAAAAGGAATATGCAATGTGTGCCAAGCTGGGAAACAAACAAGAAACTCATTCCCTATTGCATCAAGTTTTCGTGCGACAAGCCTTGGAACTAGTTTGGCTATCAAGACCTTTCACACCGATAGAGGATGAGAGTTTATCTCAGCTGAATTCAATCAATTTTGTGAAGCAAACAGAATCACAAGGCATCTAACCGCACCTTACACGCCACAACAAAACAGTGTGGTTGAAAGAAGAAATCGCACCATGATGGAGATGACGAGAAGCTTGCTCAAAGGAATGAAAATTCCAAACAGCTTATGGAGAGAAGCTGTACGTCACGCCACTTATCTCATAAACCGAGTTCCCACAAAAGCTTTTCAGAACCAAACACCATACGAAAGCTTCATGACCAAGAAACCAAACATCGAACACTTGAGGGTTTTTGGTTGTGTCTCTTATGCAAAGATCAATGAGCCGTATCTAAAGAAGCTAGATGACAGATCAAAGAGCGTGATAAATCTTGGAACAGAACATGGTTCCAAAGCTTATCGACTCTATGATCCGGTGGCAAGAAGGGTGATTGTTAGTAGAGACGTTGTCTTTGACGAGAAGAAAACTTGGGACTGGTCATCTACAACAGAGCAAAGCAAAGCAGAACCAGGCATGTTTAAGCTTACTCGTGGTGGAGTTATAGAAGATGGAGGAGTAGACGAGGATGATCAAAACAATGATCATCAAGAACCGGAACAAGAGCCTATAAACCAAGACGAGCAAGAAGGAGAAAACATGAATGATGGTGTGAATCAAGAAGCGAAACCACCACAAGGAATAACAAGATACAGTCGCGTTATCACAAGACCCAAATATCTTGACGACTATGTGTTACTTGCATATCAAGAAAGCGAAAGATTGTTACTTACAATAGACGGTGAACCAGATAACTTTCTTGAAGCCGAAAAACTAAGTGAGTGGGTTGATGCAATGGAAGCCGAGTTGGATTCTATCACAAGGAATCAAACTTGGGAGCTCGTTGATAAACCGACAAGTGTTAAACCCATCAGAGTAAAGCGGATCTACAAGCTCAAGAGGAATGCAGATGGCTCGGTAAGACTTGTGGCAAAAGGCTATGTGCAACAAGAAGAGATAGACTTTGAAGAAGTGTTTGCTCCGGTTGCTCGACTTGAAACGATACGACTTCTCATAGCCCTTGCAGCAACAAACGGTTGGGAGATCCATCATTTAGACGTAAGGACTGCCTTCTTGAATGGTGATTTGATGGAGACGGTTTATGTAACTCAACCTGAAGGCTTTGTGAAAAGAGAGAAGAAAATCGAGTGTATAGACTTTACAAGGCTCTATATGGACTACGCCAAGCCCCAAGAGCATGGAATATAAAACTCGATCAAGTCCTAAAGAAGATGAATTTTAAGAAGTGCTTAAAGGAGCCATCGGTGTACCGAAAGAAAGAGAAGAAGGATGTCTTGATTTTGGCTATCTACGTGGATGATTTATTTGTGACAGGAATATCACTTATTATCATCGAACAATTCAAGGAAGATATGTCAAAGAAGTTCGAGATGTCGTATCTTGGAAGATTAACATATTACCTCGGCATTGAAGTAATTCAAGGAGATGATGGCATAATGATTAAACAAGAAGGATATGCTCAAGGAATTCTTATTAATACGAGGATGGAAGCATGTAACTTAACTCATGTGCCAATGGAGTCGAAGTTAAAGCTTTCAAAAGCCGAGAACGAACAAGAATTAGACGTAACAGAGTATAGAAAGACTATTGGATGTCTAAGATATCTTCTTCACACAAGGCCTTATTTTTCATATGTAGTTGGGGTCTTAAGCCGATATATGCAAAGTCCAAGAGAGTCTCAAGGACAAGCTATCAATCATATTTTAAGATATGTAAGAGGGACTACTAATTTTGGCTTACACTTCAAGAGAAACGGGTCAAGAAGGGTTGTTGGATACAGTGATAGTAGTCATTTATTGATATTGATGATGGAAGAAACACCTCAAGACACGTTTTCTACTATGGCACATCACCGATCACTTGGACATCACAAAAGCAACCAACCGTTGCTTTATCATCGTGCGAGGCTGAGTTTATGGCAGCTACGGAAGCCACAAAGCAAGCGATATGGCTCAAGGAATTATAAAGTGAAGTGCTAAGCTTGGAAGGAGAAAAGATCATGCTAAGAATCGACAACAAATCGGCCATAGCTCTTACCAAGAATCCAATATTCCATGGTCGGAGTAAGCACATACTCTCGAAATATCATTTCATCAGAGAGTATGTAGAGAACGGTCAAGTCGATGTGGAGCATGTACCGGGAGTGGAGCAGAAGGCGGACATTCTAACCAAGCCATTAGGAAGAATCAAGTTCAAGGAAATGAGGAGCCTAATCGGAGTTCAAGAGATCAAACTTTCCGGAGTTCAAGTTGGAATTAAGGGGGAGAATGTTAGATAATTCCAATTACTTGTTGGAGAAGCTATCTCATTAAGAAGTTGCTTAAGAGATAGAGATAAGGATTCACAAATAAGTTCTAGATAAGATTTAGATAAGATTTGTGCATATTCCTAATAGAATAAGGAAAGTTTGTTCCACCATAAATAAGGGTCTATGGAGAGTTTGTTTCATAAGACCAAGAGAGAGAGATTTAGTTTTGAGAGAGTTTCTAAATCAATAAAGAAAAGTTCATTCTTATACATTCTTTCTTATACGATATACGATTTGAGTTCTCTGATAGATATGCAACTATTAACTGTGTTAACCCAAAGTTCATCCTATTTAACATAATACACAATACTTAAGAAAATTTCACCCTCTACGCCATATATATTGTCGATAAAGATATTGAAAAAAAAAGTGGAGAAATCACGTTTTTACCGGAGAATGCTGGTTATAGACAGTAAGGTTAGTTTTTTTACTCCTCCTTTGGCCAGCCTTGATTTTAAATACCTAAGAAACATGTATAAAGAACATAATTTTAATTGGAAAACAAAACAAAAAAATAAAAATTGGAATTAAAACATGACCTATCAAATTAAAAGTAAAAAAAGATGGTGAAGGCGATATCTAAAGCAAGGGATATTATAAATTGTATTTATAGGTAGAGATATTGTTTACACATGATTATGGTTCTGTAGATTTATTCGTTAGGTATATTCCTTACTTAAGAGATTTAAATACCAATTACATATCTTGAACATTGATTGCATATAGATTTTTTTTCACTTTTAACAAATAAAAAAATCAGCTAGTATGAATATAGAAAGAAACAGTTCTGAAAATAATGCATTTAAAACAAAATATTTAATGTGAATATTGAAAAATCATTTTGAATTCGTAATTAATTAAAAGTTTTTTTTTGGAAATTCGTAATTAGATAATAAAGAAATATTTTATTTTCAAATTAACCCAATTGACCCGCTTATAAAATTGACCCGATCCGCTTATGTGTTTTCAATAATTTGTTTTGAAATTACCTTCAATGAATTTAAATTTCATTGACTATGTAATGACATATTTAGTAATAAACACATAAAACAACTGTTGTAGTCAAATTATATCTACAAAAATAATAGTATTAAGATTTAAAAGGTAATAAATTATCATAATATTGGTTTTATAACTAAACATAAATAAAGCTGTATTTATAGCCCATTATTTCAATCTGTGGCATCTCTTTTTGTTAATTAATCAAATAAATGGACAGTTGGTTGTGTAGTGCGATTTTGTTGGTGAGGTTATGATTCAATTCGCAGATTTTATAATATTTTGAGTTAAAATCTGTTTTCAAAACGACTTCGTTTTGAAGTTCGTTAAAAATACACAGTTTATACATGTCGATTATATATAAGAGTTATATCGCGGATTGACTAAAAAATAATATGATTGACTTGTATTTTTTTTGGGTTGGAAGATATAGTTGCAATGTTAAATCTTTTTTTTTTTAGAAAACCCAAAAAATAAAACAGTATTTATTTTAGCTCATTAGTAACCACGGCCCAAATTAAACTAAACGAGTTAGTTCCGTGTAAACCCTAGGATCTGGAGATACGGTTCTTCATGATCCGCTTTAGCACGAAAATCTTGCTGGCTTAGGTTTAGGTTGTGTGCCAGAGAGCGATGTTTCGGTCTTCTTCGTCCGACCGCCGGTCCGCGTTGGAGGTTCTCATGTGCAATGCTAAGAAGACGCCCCAGACCTCAACTTCGTCTAGCTGGCCGAAGAAAAGGAAAGTAGGGGAAACGGTAAACGCTGAAATGGCCAAAACTCTTGTTCCTATATCTGAATCGGCAAAACCCAGATCAGATAGGGTTGCTCAACTGAAGAGCAAAATTGGATTGCTGAAGAAGAAGCCAGGTGATTTCGATCCTGAAAAAGTGTCTTGTTGGGAAAAAGGGGAGAGAGTTCCGTTTATTTTTCTCTCTTTGGCGTTTGATCTGATTTCAATTGAAAGTGGCCGTATTGTGATCACTGATATTCTGTGTAACTTGTTGAGAACCGTTATCGCCACTACCCCTGAGGATTTGCTCCCTACGGTTTATCTTGTGGCCAGTGAGATTGCCCCTGCTCATCAAGGCATTCTCCGATGCTTTTGGTAGAACTGAGGCGCAGGTTATAAAGTTGAATAAGGTACGTTGATCTGCTTTTATAATCCAATCCAATGATGTTGTCTTTTGAATAAGAAAATGATTTTGATTTTTTTTTTTTTTGCTGCTGTGTTGTTTACTGTATCACTCGTCTGTCGATTTATAGGAACTGGGAGACTTGGGGCTTGTAGCAAAAGGGAGCCGTTCGTCTCAGACTATGATGTTTAAGCCCAAACCATTGACTGTTGTCAAAGTTGTCGATACACTTCGGCAAATTGCAAAGGAATCTGGAAAAGCTAGTAAGAAAAAGAAGATTGATCTAATCAAGGCACTTCTTGTGGCATCAACAGATTGTGAACCTCTTTACTTAACTCGTTTACTTGAGGTATTACGCAGATCAATCAAATCTTCTGTTCATTCCTTCGGCTTTGCTGATTTTTTTCATTGCAGGAAAATTGCGGTTAGGGTTCTCACGTCAGACTGTTTTAGCTGCCTTGGGACAAGCCGCTGTATATAATGACGAGCACTCCAAGCCACCCCCACATACCAAGAATCTTTTATATGAGGTTTGCCATTTTTTATATCATATAATCCATCCACAAGGATGTTACTTGTGGCTTTAGGAGGCTTTCCCTATATAGTTTTCCTCCAGAGACGTCACAATTTACCTCCTCTGTCCTTGTAGGCTGCCAAGATTGTTAGAGAAGTATTCTCTGTGCTTCCTGTCTATGACATTATTGTTGGTGCTCTTTTAACTAGTGGTGTGTGGAATCTTCCTAAAACATGTAACTTTACACTGGGTGTTCCAATCTTACCCATGCTTTCAAAAGCAGTTACAAGTTTAGGTGTGGTACTTGATAAATTCGAGGACACCGTTTTCACATGCGAATACAAATATGATGGTGAACGTGCACAGGTGATATATTGTTGGTGTCTACTTATATCCGATGAGTGCTATTCATAAAGCAGAGTTTTATTTATGTTTTCTTTTATGCTTTGGCTTGTCATCAGTCAATTACTACTGCAGATACATTATATGGAGGATGGTACATTCGAGATATTCAGTAGACATGCTGTACGAAACACTGGCAAGTACCCCGATGTTGCTCTTGCCTTATCAAGGTAGACTTCTTGGTGTTTGTTACTTCTTGTTGAAAACATTAGAAAGAGCCAGTCTTTCTACTCAGGTTAATTAGCGTAATTTTCTGGATTGCCAGGCTAAAGAAGCCCTCTGTGAAATCTTTTATTATGGATTGCGAGGTTGTTGCCTTCGACAGGGAGGGAAAGAAACTACTTCCGCTCCAGGTAACTCAAAATAAAACAAAAATAAACGAAGAGCAAGGCTTTGATATTTAAGTATTGTTGTTGCAATCTTCAATGCTGTCTATTCACTTGAAGAACTGCCAAAGATGAACATTCTAGTTTTCTTCTTGTTAGCTAATGGAATTATCAAAATGTTAGCTTAGCTGTAACAAGGCTCTTTTAGACCAGATTTTTTTTTGTGGTTTTGGCGCTGTCTAACCAATAATTTTGCCAACATTACTCGATGGATATTATAAAGCTACCTTTTTCCTGTCTAGGTTTTTATATTTCTTGGTTTCTTTCTTATTCTTTTTCATTTTTTTTTTCATTTTTTTCTTTCAGATTTTGAGCACTCGAGCCCATAAAAATGTGAATATCAGTGATATCAAGGTTGGTGTATGCATCTTTGCTTTTGACATGTTATATCTAAATGGCCAACTACTTATCGAGGAGAATCTGAATATTCGTCGAGAGGTGAGCCATATCAGTAAATCATAATAATAAAGGTTTTTCTTTTACTTTGATATCAGTGAAGCAATTTGTTGTGCAAATATGTAATCACTTGTTTGCACCCGTGCTTCTACCAGAAGCTATACGATTCATTTGAGGAAGATCCTGGGTATTTCCAGTTTGCAACTTCTCTAACATCCAGCAATGTTGGTGAAATACAAGAGTTTCTTCAAGCTTCTATTGACATTGGGTATGTATCTGACCCTTGTCTTCTTTTATCTCTAATTGTTGCTGCCTAGCACCCTCTGTGTAGTAGTCTCTTTTACTTCAACTGCACTTGCAGAAAATTTAGATATATCTGGCAGATATTTACTCGTTTTTTGGGTATTTTGTTTTAAAGAGTATCTTCTTGTTCATGTTTAAGGATATTTTTGCAACTTGACCATGCATGTATTGAATTCCTCTCTCTTACTTATTTCTCCATATGACTCGTTATCTCTATGCTGTTTCAATTCTTCATCCATGTATGTTATTTTGCAGCTGTGAAGGTTTAGTGTTCAAAACGTTGTACTCGGATGCAACCTATGAGCCTGCAAAGTGAACAAATAATTGGCTAAAACTGAAGAAGGACTATATGGACAGGCAATATACACTTTGTAAACAAATTTGTGTTTATAAAAGTTTAGATCAAAGAGTCCTTCACTAACTGACTCTAGGGTGTTATATATATGCCAGCAGCAGCATTGGGGATTCTCTAGATCTTGTACCAATTGCTGCTTTCCATGGACGTGGGAAACGCACAGGTGAAAACCATCCATTCGAAGAAATATGTGTAGATGATACATTTTTCACCCTTGATGTTGTTATCGAAAGCTATATGCCTTCCTTGTAGGTCTCTTTGGTGCATTTTTACTAGCCTGCTACGATGTTGATAAGGAAGAATTCCAGAGCATTTGTAACATTGGTCAGTCTTATGCACCTTGACATTTCAATATAGTTCGGTATGTATTGTCTTCACGTTTCTCATACATTGGTTGTACGGATTGGGCTATTAGGTACTGGATTTTCTGAAGCGGTGCTTCAAGAGCTGTCTTCCAGTCTTTGCTCTAAAGTGATTGCTACTCCAAAAGTAAGATATATATTATCTTTTTTCTTATCTCTGGCCTATTTATTTCCTGCAATAATATCATTTATATGTTCTGTTGCCTGAGTTCTTGTTAATTGTAATGACTCCAATAATCCAGCAATACTACCAAGTTGATCTTGACGGTCTGAATCCAGATGTTTGGTTCGAGCCAACCGAGGTAGTATTATGTTTTGCCTTGTACTAATATCTATCTTATGGGTCCAAGTTTTTTGATGCAAAGCTAAATAATATGCTTTTGCTTAAGGTGTGGGAAGTGAAAGCAGCCGACTTGACAATTAGCCCTGTGCATCGTGCAGCTATCGGAATTGTGGACCCTGATAAGGTTCAACATTATCTGACTTATTTTGCTTCTTTGTTTTGATTCTCTCTGGCGGTTCTTGTAAGCAATTGAGCTATTTCTCTTTTTTTTTTTAATTTTTGTTTGGTTAAAAGGGAATTTCTCTACGTTTTCCTCGTCTAGTCCGTGTACGGAAAGACAAGAAGCCAGAGGAAGCAACATCATCGGACCAGGTGAAGTCTCACCCTAAACCACAGTCATACATGGATGCAGTATTAGAAAGATTATGACTCGGAGGCTGGTTTCTAATTTTCAATTTTCCGCTGCATATTTTCAGATCGCTGAAATGTATCTAGCTCAGAAACTCAATCAACCAAGCAATCAAGCCAAAGGTGACGATGATTGAACCACTGAAACTTTGGTGTCAGAGCATATTTCCTTGCGGATGCTCCACATTGCTCCCGATAGATAAATGTGTAAAACTAAAACTGTTTTTAGAATCCAATCCTAAAAACTAAGATCGTAAACGACAAAGCCTAGTGACATTATTTATTAGCCTATAAGTAAATTAAAACTAATTCCGAAACAAAATAATCGTAAATTCCAAATCATAATAGTATTCAACATTTATATGATCAGTTTCCTGAAAATTAATCAGAGATTTCGTGGCAGCTTACTCGGGAAACTCGAGAGTAAGATAAATAGATAGTGAGGACCAATGAAACCAAATCAGAGCAAACTTTCTTCCAAGTCTCAAGACAAAACAAAAACGCACACATCAAATTCACCGAGTAGACCGAAGAAGGTCTCATGAGAAGCGATAACGAATCGAAAAACAGCAAATCTTTGGTGCTTAGTATGGACGATCACGAGGAAGTTGAAGAAGGTGTGAAGGTGAAGTGGTATTCGAATGTGAAAGTGACTGAAACTCGGCCTAATTATGGTCGAAGAAGCTCGGCCGAGAGAAGGTACTTTACGCTTACTTTCCATAGGCGGCACAGAGGGATGATCATTGAGACTTATGTTGATCATGTTTTGAGAGAAGGGAAAGCGATTGGGTTGAAGAACAGAGAGAGGAAGCTTTACACTAACAACTCGAGTGCTGATTGGTATCCTTGGAGTTGGAGGTCAGGAAAGTGGAGCAATGTTCCTTTTCATCATCCGGCGACATTTGAGACTTTGGATCCTGAGAAGAAAGAGAGGATATTTACCATTAATTAAGTATTTAAAAATTATTTTTCTTTACTTGATGAAATCAATACAATTATAAATTCAACTTAAATTTTTTAAAAATCATAATTTTATTCTAAAAACTAAAAAGTATACATCATACATTAATATCATATTAATTTTATAACAAAATTATTTTAATATAAAATTTAATAATTTTCGTAAAAACATAACTCCGTTCCTAGTTGGCTTATTAAAGAGTCAAACAATTACAAAGCTCTCTCTGGTAATAAGGAAATAGTTTATGGTAACATATCTTAAGTTTTCCGATTGGATTTGTTTTCTTCACTATTTTTACACACAAATCAAAATATATTAAATTTGATACCGCCATCGTGAAATGATAAATATTTTGTTTTCACTCCAAATTATCAAATTCTATATTTTACACTAATCTTATAAAGTTAATTTGTCATAAAAATATTAAAGTATATATCTTTATATTTTACCTTTACTTTTGGTATTATATTTTAATTGTTTTTTACGCAAAACAAAAAGGTGAACAATTGGAAAAAAAAACCTAGCCAGAAAAAACCTAGCCGCTCTCGAGGTCTCCTGCCTTGTCTTCCACAGCGCCATAGATCTTGACCGTTTCTCTGATCCCATTGGGTCCCCACCCCGAGAAATGGCTCGGGGTCTTCCCCTCCTCGCTCCCTCTTGTTTCCAAAAATGCTCAGCAAACAATTTCGGCTGCGTGGAGTGCGGTGGCTCGAAAATCTGAATCCTCTTTCCGATCCTATGAAATTCCTAGTAAAATTGTTGATGGAGTAGCGTCTGCGGTGATCCCAGATAATGTTCTATTTGATGCGACACCTCTGTGGAATAACTATGTACTGGGGCACTTCATTGGTGATGCACCGTACATCAGTAAGGTCCATGCTACTGTGAAAAGAATATGGAACTCCTCAACGAAGCCCTAAAAAATTGATATTCAATTCTTTAATGCTACTGCTGTCCTCTTCCGGATCGATGACGAAGCTGCGAGAAACCGTGTCCTTAAACGGCATTTTTGGCACATAGTCGACATCCCGCTCATTGTGTATGAATGGAGCCTTGAGGCGATGAATGTGAAGTCGGAGCTCTCGTCTATGCCCATCTGGGTTGACTTCAAGGCAGTGTTGAGTTACTTGTATTCTTATAAGGGTCTTAATTTTTTGGGAAATATCATTGGAAAAGCTGTTAAGCTTCACCCCAATACAGAACAGTTCTTAAGACTCGATATGGCAAGAGTGCTGGTGGGGGGGTCAATTTGCAAAAATCTATGCTCTCAATGATCAGCCTTCCATCAATGGATGAGGAACCTGTTTTGATCTCGGTATCCTACCCATGGCTCCTCCGCGCTGTGGTTCGTGTTGCAAATGAGGACACAATGAGAAAGACTGTGTTATGTCCAAAGGCACCAAAGGTAGCAAATGAGGTCTTCCATGTCTCACAACTGAAAAGAGTGTTAGGTGAAATTTGTTACCTCCACCAAAGGACTTCATTGTTGAACTTGAAGATACTCTAGACACTCGGTATTAACGCAAAAAAGTCAAAATCCAGAAGTATATACGCCTTTACGTTTCGCAGTACAGCAGTGTCTTGGAAATTTTCCAAACAAACTCTGTTGGCTAGATCTTATTGTTTAACCCCATAACAACTGACCACAAATCTACTGTAAAACTCACTCGAAAATAGAAACGAAACCCTAAAATCGGTACCTAACACAAAATCTAAAAGTGTAAAGTATTAAAAACAACTGAGCTACAAAAATTAAGAACATCGAATCTGCCCTGAGAAGTCGGAGAGTGAAGCAGGAATTGAAATTAACCAAAACAAAACTCAAAATGAGTCATTTTATGGAATTTCTCTTTAAAAATTATTTTTCTTTACTTGATGAAATCAATACAATTATAAATTCAACTTAAATTTTTAAAAATTCATAATTTTATTCTAAAAACTAAAAAGTATACATCATACATTAATATCATATTAATTTTATAACAAAATTATTTTAATATAAAATTTCATAATTTTCGTAAAAACATAACTCCGTTCCGAGTTGGCTCATTAAGGAGTCAACTAATTACAAAGCTCTGTGTGGTAATAAGGAAATAGCTTATGGTATCATATCTTAAGTTTTCCGATTGGATTTATTTCTTCACTATTTTTACACACAAATCAAAATATATTAAATTTGATACTGCCATCGTGAAATGATAGATGTTTTGTTTTCACTCCAAATTATCAAATTCCATATTTTACACTAATCTTATAAAGTTAATTTGTCATAAAAATGTTAAAAGTATATATCTTTATATTTTACCTTTACTTTTGGTATTATATTTTAACTTTTTTTACGGAAACAAAAAGGTGAACAATTGGAAGAAAAAACCTAGCTGCTCTCGAAGTCCCCTGCCTCGTCTTCCGCAGCACCATAGATCTCGACTGTTTCTCTGATCCCATGGGGTCCCCACCCCGAGAAATGGCTCGGGCTCTTCCCCTCCTCGCTCCCCTCTTGTTTCCCAAAATGCTCAGCAAAAAATCTCAAATATCCTAAAACTTCAAAAATATCGTGGAAGCCCCTTGGCCCAGTGGTCAAGGGTTTAAAGGCTTCTACACCAGGTCTAGGGTTCGAATCCCAGAAAACGTAATTTCTTATAGATTAATGAAGACAAAACTTATCGGAGGTTCCATACCTTTTATAGGTAAAACCGTCCGTCGTGGTCTCGTGTGTTGCAGAGAGAGCATATCCATCATAGGGATGTCGTATATGCAGAACCGTCTATGGTGGATATGAGTGTTGCAGGGAGAGCTGCGTCGTGGAATCGTTGTTCGTGGAAACTGTTCATCATAGTTTAAGCTGAAGATAGTTGAATATCATTAGGATTAAATCAAATATTTGTAAATATGATATCTCAGACGACAAAAAAAAAAATTCAAAAGATCACAAAATTTAATTATGCATAAGAAGGCTTCCTAAAAATCTAGAAAAGAGACCTAAATCAAATATTCTCATATACTTATATATATTCTAATTTTAAAACATTTTACTATGTTAGGTATCTAATACCACCATAATATTACGATATAATACTTAACTTGAAATAAATATACTAGGTGGTTTATTCTATCGTATTTATTTTAAATTAAAAAATAATATTACCATTTTCTTCAACCTTTTTCTTATTATCCTCCTTCGTTTCCTCTACCTCTGCCTCTGCTTTCTTTTCCTTTTTTCTTCTACTTTGCCTCCTCCTCAACCCTCTTCTTTGCTTCTTCCTTCTCCTCTTTCAAAGCTTCAATAAACGCTTCAATCATGTCTCTGATTCTTCCCTTATGATTTTGGCAACAAATTCTCCCCAACATCCACCGGTTATTAGAGTTTGTATATACTTAGAGTATAGTTGGAAACTTAATGCCTTTATATAAGGGAATATTGTACATTCTTTCTCATTAATAAATAAACATTTCTCTTATCATATTTCTCCTAATATGGTATCAGAGCGGTGAGGTTAGCTCATCACCCTCGATCGACCTCCGATCTTCGATTCTTGACCTAGATCCGTCGGATTCTTCTCCGATTGATCATTTTTCCTCGATAATTCGGTTCATTTTCCGGTAATCAATCTTCGCCTTCTCACTTCTTGTGCATCGCATCTCATTTTCTCGATCCTCTTTCGCTTCTCTTTTCGATTCGGTTTTCTTCGATTATCTTCATCTGATCAATAATCCATGGGAAAACGAAAGTGTGCTTTGAAATATTGAGCTCATACTCCTGATCCTCTTGAAGCTGAATCTCCGAAGCATCATTCTACTTCTTGGAGCTTCTCTTCGCATCATGACATCTCTGGATATAATGCGCGAGTCACCAAACATCATTATGCACCTCCTTCAGCTCCCATATCTGTTTCTCGTCCATTGGAGGTATCTGATTCTCCTGATAATCAACATAGTCCTTATCATTTGCACAGTTCATATCATCCTGGATTAGTTCTAGCATCAGAACTCTTAGATGGAACAAATTATGGTATTTGGATTGTTGCTATGACTACGAGTCTTGAAGCTAGGAATAAGATAGATTTTATAGATGGTTCGATTCCTAAACCTGAAGAGATTGATCCGTTTTACAAGAACTGGTGTAGAGGTAATAGTATGGTCAAGTCTTAGTTGTTGAATAGTGTTACTAAGATCTACACTAGTATTTTGTACATCAAGTCAGTTGCTGATATCTGGAAGGACTTGCACATTCGATTTTATAAGTCAAATTTTCCTCGATTGTACAAGCTTCGTCATCAGCTTCATTATCTTCGTCAAGGAAATATGGATTTGTCCTCTTACCATACTCAAGCATAATCTTATTGGAAAGAATTATCTAGCCTTCAAGTCACATCACGAGCAGTGGAGGATTTGTTAGCAGAGAGAGACAAATCGTGTCATTGACTTCCTCATGGGGCTCAATGATAATTATGATCATATTCGCAGTCAGATTCTTACGAAAAAGAGCCTTCGTAGTTTATTAGAGGTTTATAACATTCTGGATCAAGAAGATGCTCAACATTCTGCTCGAACTCCTTCTCATACTGGTGTTGAGTTTATAGCCTTTCAGATTTCATCCTATGGCAATTCTCAAAAGTCTCGTCCAGTATGTTCTCATTGTGGAGGAGTAGGTCAGTAGTTGATAGATGCTACAAGGTTCATGGTTATCTACCAGGTCTCAAACAAAAGGGAAAGTGTAAGTATCAGAAAAAGCCGCCTACTCAGAATTCTCCTATCTCTGTAAATATGGCTATCACTTCTGTTCCACCTGAGACATCTAGTGGACATGTTTCCATTTCGCCTGCTATTTCTCCTTCTCTGTTTCCTGAACAGATGCAACAGTTCATTGCCAACTTCAATTCCCAACTTCACAACCAAAGCATTGCACCATCACAAAGGAATCATTGCTTTGCCTTCAGCTGTACCATCCACTTCTAAAGTGTTTACACATTCTAAATCCCTTTTTCTCACCTTATCTCTTCTTTCTGATACCTTTGTTACTCTTCCAACTGGTATTTCAGTGAGCATTGTTGGTATAGGTCCAATTGCACTTAGTGATAAGATAGTCTTGAAAAATGTTTTGCACCAACAACCACAAACCGGAATCGACATACCAGCAATCCCACTACTCAGCAACCCAACAGACAACAACCAGCTACTAAGCAACCCTGCATACTGAACCCACAACTAGAAGACTGCAACAGAAACTGCCACGAAGACTGGGAACCGAAGTCAATAATCTAACCGACCAATAACCAGCAAGATCAACAGATCATTAGACCAACAAACTGTAGGCCAACAACTCTCTGATCCGTCTCATGAACCTAAGATTCAGATCGCCAGACTTAGAACCGTACAACATCCAGCAAACTGAAACCGATACCAGTAGACTATCCTTCCGAGACTAACAATTGAACCCGCTAGTTGAAGTACAAACCTGAGCCAGCAACTCGCAACCAACAAACTGTAAACCAAGCCCTACGAACAACATGCTGAACTGACCACAACAAACCGGACAAAACCCTCAGCAGAAACCCTAAACATACCGCAGCTGAAACCAAATAGTAGTGGGCTGAAACTGACTTTAAAGATAGCAAGATGTCTGAAGCTTGAATGCAACTGCTTCACAAATCTTGAGCACCACCCTTAGGTTTCTTGGACTGCACATAAGTTTAGATACAATGTCTTGGCTCTCCAGCATTGATGCATGGCATTTTCCAAAATAATGCAACTCCAGCTTCTGTTCATTGAGGAAGTAGTCATCCCTGTTCTGCTTTCAAATTCTCCATTCTCATTCTTTGCTAAGGCTCCTTGCCTTTTAAACGCCTCTCACTCATGCCTGTGATCTTGTTCTCTTGGCTGTAGACTATCCACTTTCCTAGGTCCTTAGGTGTCCATTGCCTTAGACCAGTCAACATTAAATGACTCCTTTGCAACTTGGTTAGTAATAGCGAAGTCAATGAGTAGACCTGACTTGAACTCCATTGATGTTGTTGTGCCATCCCAACTCTTATTGTCTCCTGTGAATACTAAGACTCCTGACCTTGCTCTGCATCCATGAAGACGGGAAGGATGACTTTGGCTGCATAGCCGATTTACACATAGAATATATATATTTTTTTCCGTAACCCTAATCCGTGATACCGTCACTATGCTTCCGCTACGCTACTCTGATTAAAGTTGCGTTGACGGCAACAATTCTTTATGGTTCCCCAACTTTTGCATTAGACACCTTCCTTGAACACCACAAAGAAATCCATCTTGTTGCTCGGTAGGGCTCCAGGGGTAGATTCGTTTTTTCTCAACCATAGGCAAACTCTTTACCATTTGACAACTGTAGCTTGACTCCTGGACTTCACTTAACTCTGACCCCTCAACTGATCTCTGATGAATGTCCATTGTAGATCCCAAACACGATGTAATGGAAAAAGTGATCGCCACGTGTCATCCGAACTACTCGATGTTAAGCAGGTTCCTTGCTAACTGATATGACGGTATGACCCTCGAACTTTCCTCTGTAGTGCCTCTGGTCTCTTTAAAACGGAGCGGATGTCCTTGAAGAGCAGGACACATCGTTGAAGAAGAAACGATCCCATTGCGAATATGATTCTGGTGAGTCCTTCCTGATACTCGCGATCCCTCCACCATGAATTGAGGTTTTGTCCTTAATCCTCTGATAGTCTTTAACGCATTTTCTTCTTGCCTTAAACTGACTAATCCAAAACCGGTCTTTCGCGCTTTCGGTTAACTGCACTGGATTACGCTTCACACTTCTGATGCGCTCCTCTGACCTTCACTGCTTGTAGACATGATCCTTACGCTTCACACTTCTCATGCATTTTCCCCTCTAGTTTGCACCCACTGATCGGGTGTCTTCGAAGTGTGAGCAGCTCACAACGTAGAAAAAGGAACGACTGAGGCGCTTAACCCATACAACTAGCTCATCTTGGGATCCTTGTAAACATGTTTGTGTTTAACGTCTCATAAAGGTGTGCTAAAGCATACCGTTTCACCCCAGTCTACCTAAATTCTGGCAACCAGAAATTACACGCAATCTTTTTCTTTCCGCACACACAATTTTTTTATTTTTTTAATGAAAAGCAAGAACTATCACCAAGCAATGCAGCAATAAGTAAATCAACCAATAAAATGAAATTTCTACTATAACCCAAAATCTCCCAACCATCTGCACTTACTTTATGGTGACTTGCCTTGACTTTCACACTTCTTCTGAAGGCCACGATTTAGACTTACAAGATCATCCTCGTCCACCTCGTCGTTCACCTTGTTGTTGAAGCGCTCGAACTTCTCTTCCTATGGCACTCCAGTGGCTCCTTTGGGGTCCCTCGTGATTGGTGACTCAGCGCGTTCATCGTCTGGAGATGATCTCCCCCTCTTGTCTTGTCCGCCACTTCTTCTATCGTATCATACCTCTGGTTGTGCACTTATGCTCGCACCTCCTTTTGGAATTCGCCGGATTCACCTCTGCGATGTGATGGTTTCACCATCTTGGAATCTTCACTCAACGAGGTCTTGGGGAAACGACCATCACTTATGTGATGCAACCAGCAGAACGCGAAGAAAAAGTAACCTAGATTAGAATAAGCTAATTTTAAGACCTTCTAAAACTATATGCAAGGTTGGTGAGTTTTTTTAATACTTTGAAAATCCCCATTCGAATATACAAAATATTTTTGTACAAGTACCAAAGATACTTATACGGTTTTTGAAAACAAAAAGTTTTGGTGTCCTTCAGGTCAGAACCAGAGTGGACTTAACCTAGGCTTTGATACCACTTGTTATGCCTCATCCCCATAGATCGAAACAACGTGTTTTGGTATAGAGTATTTAATGCATGAAACCACTAAAAACCCCACCAACTAGCTTGTCTTACATTTCATGCCATAACTACTTTTACCTGAAAGGAAAAAAGAGGGGTGAGTAACCAAGGTTACTTAATGGGAATGGTCGTCTCTGCCCACATGATCCAGACTAGACACTAAATATAACAAGCACATATAAACCACACTTTCCGATGAATCAACCATACATAAATAATTGTGCAACGCACAAGGAACAAACATTAATCAACCTGGCAACTAACAAACAACTGGCCATCAAAACCAGTTTGGTAACCCTTGAATAACTTTCTTCTCTGGACAGCATCTCTCAAGCACCGACCTCTCGGTCCAATATCATTATGTTGACCCGTTCGTCCATCTCCCCGGTCCGTAGACCTACTAACAGGCCAATATGAAACTACGACACATGACTTCCCCCATAGCGGTCATACCAGCGTACATTCACCTAGACTCAATCACTATCATGCACATAATCCAATCTAATGTCTACTAAGGATCCACATATCACACTCCTCACCTTAGCCTTTCTAAGATGGTTGTACTAGACTGAATCCATGTCGCTTTGATGTTCCTTACAGCTGGTCTTGAAGCTGGCGTTGGAGCACTGAGACAAAGAACATGATAACTTGCAGATCAGAACAAGGTTACACGACTTTCCATAAATGGCTTCATCCATTTAGGGAAACTTTTCAAAAATGGAAAATTTCGAAAAATAGAATCTTTTCGAAAATGGAAAGTTTTCAAATCAAGAAACTTCTAAATAGAAAAGTCCTAGATAAGGAAGATTCAAATCAGGGAAGTTATACTTTAGGAAAGTAGATATAGGGTTTCCTAATTTGGATATAGGGTTTTGTACAGTTGACCCGAAAGAAGGAAGATCCAATATCTTCTTGCCTTACCTCCGATTATGATTCAGCCGATTGATCTGAGAAGCTGACATTTGTGGCTTTCCGTTGATATGTAGATCGGCTCGTGGATCTTTTTGGTTCGCCGGAAAATCTCCGCCGAAGTTGACTGTCCTGAAAACAGATATACAAAAATAGGGTTCACTGAAACAGCTATAAGTTTCCACTCACAACTCCAAATGATGATCTGCTTTGGGCAGTAGCTAGATATGAGGTCAGGAATATCTTTACCAAGTTTCATCAGTTTCGGATATGATTTGATCTCTTTGAAACTCTCAAGGGCGTGACCCCTCTATTATAAAGTGAGAGTTGAGGGTTTTAGGTTTAGGGCTTCCCTGATGAAAGACACAATTACCCCTTAATGACTCTTTGGGCTTAGGTTTTGGATTAGGATTAGACTTAATTACTAGGGTTTACTTTAAAAGGCTTGTAGTTTTAAAAATTAATTACTAGGTTTAAACTATTGGGTTCAGACTAAATAACTAGGACTCTAGGTTTTAAGGGTTTTGGACGGAGGCTAGGATTCAGACCATGACTGTGACACTCCCGAACGTCCTGGACCTGCCGGTCCAAAGATGTCACACTTATAACTTCTATAGACGGATCACCCAAAGTTACAAGAACAAATCAAGATTATGGTCTAAGGCTTGCCAACCCGTTCCATAACTAAGAGTTGGGTCGGCCCGGACTTGACCATTATCATTTAACATTACTTAAGTTATTAAACATCCATTTATTTCATATGTATTAAATTTTAAAACATTATCCAAAAGCATATATGTTTCGACCAAGGCCTAACGCCAAAAGAGTCGTACATAATAAACATAACATGTTTACAAAAGACATAAAAACCTACACCAGTGGTCCTACCGTCCAACACTTCCCACTACAGTCTCTCTATACTGGTTACCTGCAAAACAAGTAGAGTCATTACTCAGTGAATCTAAGCTTTACTAAACACGCGTTAGTCTCATACCCGACCCGCACATGCATAATCCAGATTATCACACAATCACGAATATGCAAGCAGAATTCACAATATTAAGATGCATGAATAAATCAATAATTATCATGCTATCATAAACCGCACTATCCTTAAGTAATGAAAACCTATGCCATGGCATTCCCATCACATGCTTGACACTTTCCTTTCATGCTCGCACGTACGAGACATCACACGGCCGTAGTCACAAAGACACACGGTCGTTAATGATTCTTTATGCTCCGATTGTCAGTTCCTTTAGACACACATGCTTCCGCATCGTCATGCGAGAAACACGGTTCTAGGCTAAAATCTCTTCTCTCCGTGTCTTAGCTAACCAAACTGCATACGTGGGTTACACATAACAGTTAAGTCGCCGTCTCAGAAAAGTGTCAAACCGCATCCTCACGTGCATCTATATGAAACAATTAAGACAACACAAGATGCACAATTCACACAATTCAATAGTACAATCTATTTCATGCGGGTTACACATAATAGATTTACTTTCCCTCTCACCATCACTTAGTACCGTTTTACCCGATACGGGTTTCGTATGGTAAACGTACTTCACAATTCAACCAAGTATTTGTACACAAGCTATATACTACTCAAGTCATAAGCAGGTGCTTCAAACAATCACATTCATATATTCACGGAAATACTTAGAGAAATTCTATAAATATTCACATGAACCTCTATCCGATTTACTTATCATATTTCGGTCACAAACTTTCATACTTAACCGTTCATGTCCAATACTTTCATTCTCATAACAACGCTTATTCACTTAAGATTCCGGATTAATCACTTAGAAAATTTAGGAAATTTTACTGACAAACCTCAATACGATTTAATTAAAACACGTAAACACGCTTATGTGCCTCTGCACATAACCGCTCATGCCACACAAAAATCACCGAGACTCGCACATAACCACACGAAAAACACTTAGTGAAAATTCAGGATTTTATCTCATAAAAACGCTTAGTGCAATTTTCAGATTCGGTCTTAACGCTTTTAACTCCTAACCGATCAAGTGCTTAAACCATCGCTAGGACTCACCTCGCTCTCGGTATGATTTCTAAGAGAATCGGGTTCACAATGGGCCTTTAGAACGGTCTCAGGTAAGTTAGAATTATTCAAACCTGAACTCGGACTTAGAAATCTTACCACCGTAACCAGATCCATCTAAACCGCCTTCTCTCTCGTCTACGGCTTGCCCGCACTCGTTCTAACACTCGATCCAACGTTCTAACACTCGTTTCGACTCAAAATTTTGGCATGGCTTCGCCTAACTCTCGGGTTAAAAATGAAACTAAGGCTTAGGCTATTTATAGGCATTGGATTAGACATGGGTGAAGACAAGTGTCGACCCAAAATGCTAGGTGTCATGCTCAACCCGACAAGTGTCCTTGGAAGGGACAAGTGGCCACGGATAAACTATAGGCCGACGCGTGCATCATGTGAAAACACGCGTCCCTTATAAAGCATACAAGTTGATGTAAGATCCAAGGGATTGAGTCTCACAAGGGCGTAAGGATGGGGTCTTTGTAGCTGTCCAAATGGAGCTCTCTACTTAGACAAAGGATGATCGAATGATGGTGAGCAGATGGAGAACAAGTAGCTGGCCAAACGGCTCTCTCTACACGTTCGAGTGGATGGATCGGTGGTAGTAACCAAGGGATGGATCGAGTGATGCCACAAAGCTGATGGAAGAAACTTTGATAAGTCGTGAACACAAGAATCAAGGGGAAGCCGTACAAGACTCTTAGAGCTCTAGGATTTTGAAAGAAAAGTTCTCTCTTTATTAATCTCAAGGTAAAAACGTGAATACAAAAGTCGCATAGGGAGCTTTATTAATAGCTCGTCGACCTCAACCTTCTAGGGTCTAATAAAAAAAGAAAAGGAAACTAATACAAGGCATTAAAACTAAGAATCAAAATAAAAGGCTAAGCGAAATAAATCCTGCAAAAGAAAAGGAAACAATTGAGTTATAATTTGAATTCAAACGCTCAGCTTGGCGGCCAAGGTCTTTGTGTCTCTTGATCTCGACTTATGATGAAAAGAGATGGGCCGAGGCTTGTCTTGAGAAGGGGCCATTCATCTTAAGTATGATACGGGCTTGTGGGCTCTTTCTTGAAGGCTCCTAAGGCTCAGGCCTTTGGATATTCTAACTTTGTCTCTGCCTTATTTGATGTGCCTTCATGAGCTGTTAAGAGATTCATCATCTTGGTGAGATCTTCAGTTGCTTCTTGATTGATCAAGCTCTCTACCGCTTTGTTGAACTCTTCTTTCATTGTCCTTGTTCCTGATCTTGTTCTTGGTGGATTGTACATGATGGGAATCATGATGTCCTTAGCTTGACCCGAACTTGTGTCCTCATCATCATCCGTATTGATGTCCTCCTCATCATGCTCTCCCTCTTGAGAGGGTTCTGACCTCAGAAGTGTTTCATCCTAATGGAAAGGAGACACGTCAGCTACACTGAAAATAGGGGAAATGTTTAACTCACCTGGTAGCTCAAGTTGGTAAGCATTGTTGTTGATGCGCTCCAAAACTCTGAAAGGTCCATGTCCTCTCGGTGCTAGCTTCTTCTTTCTTTGTGTTAGGAATCTTTCACGCCTCCTGTGCAACCATGCCCATTCTCCAGGCTCAAAGATCACTTCTTTACGGTTCTTTTCAGCTTGGGATTTGGTTTGCATTGCCTTCTTCTCCAAGTTCTCACGGGCCTTCTGGTGAAGCCTTTTGACTAACTTGGCTTTGCTTGCTCCATCATGACTTGTTTGTTCCATGGGTGGAAGGGCTGCAAGATCCATCAGTGTTGTTGGCTTAAATCCATAGACAATCTCAAAAGGTTGAAAGCTTAGTAGCAGAGTGGGTGGCTTGATTATAAGCAAATTCAACAAGAGGAATGCAATCAAGCCAATTTTTGAGATTTTTACCAACTGTGGCTCTTAAAAGAGTTGATAAGGTGCGATTTACCACCTCAGTTTGTCCATTTGTTTGGGGGGTGATACGTTGTGGAGAATGGAAGCTTGGTTCCTAGCTTTCTCCAAAGTGTCCTCCAAAAGTGGTTTAGGAACTTAGTGTCCCTATATGATACAATAGACCGGAGCAATCCATGTAAACGAACTACTTCTTGAAAGAACAGGTTCGCCGTTTGTGTAGCATCATTTGTCTTTGCACATGGGATGAAATGAGCCATCTTTGAAAAACGGTCCACCACAACAAATATAGAGTCTTTGTGCCTAATCTTGGGGAGACCTAGCACAAAATCCATCAAAATATCTACCAAAGGTAGGTTAGGTATGGGTAAAGGCATATAAAGACCGTGAGGATGTGACCTGGATTTTGCTTTAAGGCATGTGATGCATCTTGAACAGAACCTCTCCACGTCTCTCTTGAGGTGAGGCCAAAATGAATGCTCCACCACAACACTTAAGGTCTTGTCTACTCCAAAATAAACCATAAGTCCTCCTCCATGTGCCTCTTGGATTAGTAGCTCCCTTATGGATCCTTGTGGTATACATAATCACCTTTCCCTAAACAAGAAACCATCATGAATGTAGAATAAACCTGTTGGGATCTTGGTACAGTTTTGATAGATGCTTCCAAAGTCTGGATCTTCTTCATAGTTATCTTTTAAGTGTTCGAGTCCCATCACTTTGGCCTCCATGGTAGTCATGAGCGTGTATCTCCTATAGTGCATCCGCTACGATGTTATCTTTCCCCTTCTTGTACTTGATGATGTAAGGAAATGTTTCTACGAACTCCATCTACCTAGCGCTCCTTTTGAGTTTAGTGCCTTGTGGTCGGCGTGGATCACAAACTCCTTGAAGAGCAGATAGTGTTGCCACGTTTCTATTGATATGACCAGGGCGTAGAGCTCCTTATCATAAGTAGGATAGTTGAGGGTGGCTCCACTTAGTTTTTCACTGAATTAGGCTACTGGTTTTTCACCTTGTGTTAGCAAAACTCCAATACCTAAACCTGAAGCATCACATTCAACTTCAAATGTCTTATCAAAGTTAGGAAGTACTAATACAAGAGCCTCGGTGAGGCTTTGCTTAAGCCGTTGAAATGCTCCCTGTTGAGCTTTTCCCCATTCAAATGCCACGTCTTTCTTGATCATGGCTGTAAAAGGTGCTGCAATGGTGCTGAAGTCTTTGATAAAATGCCTATAGAAGCTAGCTAGGTCGTGAAAGCTCTGGACATGTCTTATGGTAGTAGGAGTAGACCATTCTTGAATCGCCTTGATCTTCTCCTGATCCACTCTTAGTCCCTGTGAACTTACAACAAATCCTAAAAACACTAGCTCGTTAGTGCAAAAGTGCACTTCTTGAGATTTGCAAAGAGTCCTTCTTGTCGAAGTGTCTCTAATACTTGCTCAAGGTGCTGCAAATGGTGCGCAAAACATCTACTATAAATCAAAATATCATCAAAGTAGACTACTACGAACTTAATGATGTATGCCCTTAGGACGTGATTCATGAGTCTCATGAATGTACTAGGAGCATTGGTGAGACCAAATGGCATTACAAGCCACTCATATAGACCTTGCTTGGTCTTGAATGCGGCTTTTCACTCGGCTTCTTCTTTCATGCGCACTTGGTGATATCTACTCTTCAAATCAACTTTTGAGAAGATGGTAGCTCCACTGAGCTCATCTAGCATATCGCCTAAGCGTGGGATTGAGTGGAGGTATTTGATGGTGATATTGTTGATGGCCCTACAGTCCATGCACATTCTCCATGTGCCGTCTGTGACACCCTCGATCATTATCTGACCGGAATTGGCCTGATGGTGTACTTAGTCATTCGATCCGAGGTTCGCAGAACAAATCCATGTACTTTAGATCAAACGTCTAAGAATCCATCCCCGCCGAACACGACTCAAAACTTGCCAACCCGAGTCATGGTCGATGGTTAGTTTGTCCGGACTAAGACAAGTATCATATGAAACTTAAGTATTTATTAAACATCCTTTATTAAAAAATTTATACATATTTTTCACATTATACCAAAAGATTTAAGTAAATTTTTTGGCAAGGAGCCTAAGTGCTCAAAACGTAAGTACATAATACAAACGTAGTGATTTACAAAAACAACAGAAATCTACCGCTAGATTTCTAACGT
Source organism: Kernera saxatilis (assembly GCA_900406395.1). Classification (NCBI taxonomy): domain Eukaryota; kingdom Viridiplantae; phylum Streptophyta; class Magnoliopsida; order Brassicales; family Brassicaceae; genus Kernera; species Kernera saxatilis. Next base: position 31,048 of record OVAY01000075.1, read on the forward strand.
TTCTCTGTGTCCCAGCTAAGTCTCCCACTAACGGTCACCTGCACACACAAAATGAGCCGTGAGTAACTATATTACTCAGTGAGTCTTAAGCTCCAATAATATGAACAATATTCTCCCAAATCCCAAAATAACACGCAACGGAACAATCAAATACATGCTAACAGAAAACAAAATATGTGCATGCTTTTATCCATTTTAATCTTGTCTCAAGGCCTTGCGAGTTCGAAAATCTCCCCATCACCACCGAGCTTCAACCCAACTATAGCCACAAAGGCTAATAGCTTAGACTCAGCCTTTAAAATTGCATCGTCAAGCCAATACACGGCCTAGGTCGCGAACCCATCTCTCTGTTCCTTCGTGAATATAGGTGAAATGTGTTAGCACGCGTTCACCATCTCACGATCCATGGGAAATTCCGAGTCGCCATCTTTCTTCCTCGGGCATATGATATATCATCAAGTAAACATCATGAAATCACATGCCTTTAAATTCACAGATCATCATAATTAAGCAAGAACTCCTCCCACACGCATCCAAGACTCACCTTTGTTTGATGAAAAAGGTTGCGATTCTACTTGAGACTTCTCACTTCCCCGATTTTTGCCCACAAACTTGATAAATCTTAAGTTTATCCTGAATCTTAGATCAAAAATCTAAGTTTAGACTCGGGATTAAACCGAAACTAGACGGAAGGGGCAGAACAGATCAAAAACACTTACCAAACTTGTTTTTTTTTTTCTACCTGGAACAGTAATTCACGACGGCAGAGTGTGTTTTAGCTTGAAGATTTTCGAATAGCATTCTCAAGGCTTTGGCTCGACTATAAATAGGCAAAGCAGAGACGGTTCGGCTCGGAGAACTTGTCATCGCCGAGACACGAAACTTCTCCCTCGGCTCGACACGTGGCAGTGACTAAGCTTGAGCAGCCTAGCACATACACATGCAGCTCTATCATGCTCGACCTAGCACACAGCCAGGCAGCTGAGTCACGTCCGTCTCTAGCACACAGCCAGTCAGCTTAGTCACAGACCTGGTTGACCAGCTTAACCAGCTTGATCAGCTTACTTCGACTAGCCGTTCTAATAGATTTTTTAGACTTGTTCTACGCGTACTAAACTGATTTGATGGACCGTTCTGAATGACTTATTCGGCCCAACGATCTATGCAAATCGTAGTTCGACCAATGTCAATGGTCTAGACTGCTTAAGTCCTTGGCTAATTCTCCCGTTAGACCGTTCGACAATAAATTATGTTGCCGGCTGCTACCTGTTTCTACGGGTCACTACATTCTCCCTCCCCTTATTATGAATTCGTCCCAAATTCTTAAGGGTTTCCGGCTTCTGTAAAGAGTTCTGGATAGGCCAATCGAAACTTCTCTTCGTCTTCCCATGTTATCACAACTCGATGTTGCTTACCCCAGAAGACTTGAACTTGTGAAATCTCTATGTTCTTAAGTCTTTTGATCCGACGTTCTCCTACTGTAACTGTCCTTGTGGATAGGTTAGATTGGTACGAAGATCCTTAAAATCTCCTCCCTTAGTCCTTGCCCCTTTGGTACTGTTATTCTCCCATTTAGTAATAGTATACCATCTGCACTAAGATGATATCCGCTTGGATCCTTTCCCTCTTGTTCATTCAATCCTTCAATAATCTGCTTCAACTTTTCGTCTTCTTTTTGTTCATTCCGTATTCTGTGGATAAGACTGGCTTGATTTACATCTTGAAGTCCTAACGGTTCATTCCCTTCTCCTTCTAAGGCGGACAATCTTATCATTTTGAATTTTGTGGCCAATGCTTCTAAATCTTTCTCAACTCTTATATATGTTCTTCTGCGACTTAGTGCATCTGCTACCACATTGGCTTTACCGGGATGGTAGAGAATTTCTAAATCATAATCCGTTACGAACTCCATCCATCTTCGTTGTCTCATGTTAAGTTCCGGCTAAGTGAATAAATATTTTAAGCTTTTGTGATCCGTGTACACTTGAACTCTTTCCCCCGTATAAATAGGATCTACAAATCTTTAAGGCAAACACTACAGCTGCCATCTCTAGGTCGTGTATGGGGTAATTTTCCTAATGCTTTCTTAGCTGGCGAGAAGCATATGCAATCACCTTCTCGTGTTGCATCAGTACGCATCCAAACCCTACATGGGATGCATCTGTATATACCGCATAAGACTGGTTCGTTCTCGTAGGGCTAAGATAGGTGCAGTGATTAAAGCGTTCTTAAGACGGGTGAAAGCTTCATCTGATCTTTCGCTCCATTCAAAAGTTACATCTTTTCCCGTCAATCGAGTTAAAGGTTTGGCTATTGTTGAAAAAGCCTTTAACAAAATTTTGGTAGTACCCTGCTAAACCCAGGAAACTTCTTACTTGAGTAGCGTTGGTCGGTTGTGGTCATTCCTAAACTACTTTAATCTTTTCTGGATCTACAGAGACTCCATGTTCGGAAACTCGATGAACAAGAAACCCAATTTCTCGTTTCCAGAAGTTACACTTAGTGAGCTTGGCAAACAGTCTTTGTTCTCTTAATCGGTCAAGTATCTCAGGTGTTTCTCATGGTCCTCCATGCTCTTTGAATAGATGAGTATATCATCAATAAAAATTATCATAAATTCATTGAGATAATCCAGGAAGACTTCGTTCATTAATCTCATGAAAGCGGCTGGTGCGTTGGTGATACCAAATGGCATTACCACAAATTCGAAGTGGCCATACCGTGTTCTGAAAGCGGTCTTTATAATGTCTGGCTCATTAATTGGGATTTGATGATACCCAGATGTTAAGTCAATCTTTGAGAACCAACTAGCTCCTTGAAGCTGGTCTAGTAATTCATCTATCCTCGGTAATGGGTACTTATCCTTTATGATGAGATTATTGATTCCTCGATAGTCAATACATAGCCGCATGCTCCCATCTTTCTTCTTTACAAACAATACCGGAGCTCCCCATGGTGATGAGCTTGGTCTGATAAACCCTTTCTCCAACAGATCCTCTAGTTGCTTTTTAACTCTGCTAACTCAGCAGGGGCCATTCAGTAAGGTGATTTGGCTATAGGAGCCGCCCCCGGTTCGAGAGTGATAGTAAAAGGATCACTGCGAGGTGGCGGTGGTAATCCTTCCAAGGATTTAAACACATCCTCGTACTCTTGGACTATGGAGATATCCGAAAGTTTCTAGTTCTTTTCTGAGTTTTCCCCTGCAACCGTCAATATCACTAAGTAGGCTTCTCCTTCTTTTAACATTCCCATCACTCCTAGTGCTGAGATTAGAGATACCCATGTACTTGGACAAATCCCTTGGTAGATTGATGATGGTTGGTCATTTCTCTCAAAGGTAATTCTTCCTTTTCTACAGTCCAACAGTTCTTGGTACATTGATAGCCAATCCATCCATAGAATTACTTCGTGGTGGTCTAGAGGAATGACTAACAAATTGGCCGCAAAGATGTTCTCATCTATTTTCACCGGAATTCCTAAAATGCAACTCTCGGCCTGAAGGATTTGGTCCCCGGGTGTTCTAATGGGCACATCGACCTTTACAATTGTAAAGATTCCCTCAAATCTTTTCACTATCCCGGGTGACACAAAACTGTGTGTCGCTCTCGAATCAAATAGAACATGGGCAGGAATTCCACCCATAAGCAATGTTCCTAAGCCACCAAATGAATTTATTTCTTTTGAAATTTCCATTGGCTCTCAATCAAATCATCAAGTAAACATAAATTTAATTCCAATCAATCATGAAAGGAGTTAAAACCCAAACGTACCAGTAATGGGGCCTTTTGATGGTTGTGAAGGTCCATGCTTGTCTTGCTCTAAAGCATAGACTCTTCCAGCAGTGGCTTGAGGCTTGGGGGCAGGCTCTGTTGTTGGTCGAGCAGCTTGTGCTTGTTGCCCTTCTACCATAGTATTCCTCTATATTGTTCCCCCAGCTAGCTGCATCTAACTCGAGATAATACACCGCCACGTCTTTTTTAAACTCGTCTGGGCACCTTGTAGCGTTAAAATTCTTTTCCAATGTTTGTAGCCACCCAACCGCTTCAAATGGATATGCTCCTCCTTTGTATCGCCTCGTTCCAAGGTTTTTCATCATCGTGACTATTTTCAGATAGTCGGGAGGAGATGGAGGGTAAGGATGGGGCGTTCGTACTACTGCTTATCGTTGTTGTTGGTCAAAATGATCACGTAGTTGGAACACTAAGCTTCTCAGGGATTCATTTTCTCGGGTTTTGTTTTGTTCTTGTTCCTCCAGTGGTGACGGAGCGTGAGCCGGGGGTACTGGTTCTTCATCCGATGGGGACATATACATAGGCGCTACTTCATAAGAAGTTCCAGATGGCATTCCAGTTTGTCTTTGTTGCCGTGATCCATCAGGTCCTGGATCACTATGGTCGCTCAGACCTAAATCAGATAAGGAATGAGGAGAGTTCTCAGCTGAAAACTCTTGCTCTAAATCTTCTGATGGGTCCGAATCTATAGTTGTATTCATCAATCCCTCTGATAACTATCGTTTCCCCCAAGGTCGTCCTCCTCTCAAGTACGACGCATAAACTCGTCAACGCGGCATCTGTGCATTAGAAACAACGGTTATCCTAATTGCTTTTGCGATATTTTCTTGATTCGATAAACTGTTTGAAAATAAAGTTTCATCTAGCATCGCTTAACCATGCTCTTATACCACCTTTGTGACACCCCCAATCATTATCTAACCGGAATTGGCACTGATGATGTACTTAGTCATTCGATCCGAGGTTCGTGGAACAAATCCATCTACTTTAGATCAAACGTCTAAGAACCCATCCCCGCCAAACACGACTCAAAGCTTGCCAACCCGAGTCATGGTGGATGGTTGGTTTGTCTGGACTAAGACAAGTATCATATGAAACTTAAGTATTTATTAAACATCTTTTATTACATAATTTATACATAATTTTCACATCATACCAAAAGATTTAAGTAAAGTTTTTGGCCAGGAGCCTAAGTGCTCAAAACGTAAGTACATAATACAAACGTAGTGATTTACAAAAGCAACAGAAATCTACCGCTAGATTTCTAACGTTCCTCTGCGTCCCAGCTAAGTCTCCCACTAACGGTCACCTGCACACACAAAATGAGCCGTGAGTAACTATATTACTCAGTGAGTCTTAATCTCCATTAATATGAATAATATTCCCCCAAATCCCAAAATAACACGCAGCAGAACAATCAAATACATGCTAACAAAAAATAGAAGATGTGCATGCTTTTATCCATTTTAATCTTGTCTCAAGGCTTTGCGAGTTCGAGATTTCGCCAATCTCCAGAAGAAAGAAACAATCTGTCATTGAATCGAGATGGTTACGGAGATAGATTTGATTCAAGAAGTAGAGTCAAATCCAAATGATACAAAAGCGATTCAGACGAAGCGGAGTTATGTGTAGAATCAAATTCAATTTTGGCGATTGATTGTTGTCATCCACATATCGGAATAGCGATTAATATGGTTTGGGTTTTTGGATTTTGATTTGTTTGTTGTAGTTTTCATATGGTGGATGCGGAGGCTGTAGCAGTGGTGGGGAAGAGGTAGAGAACGTGGATCTCGGAATGGATATGGCAGTGGTGGCTACGGTGGAGACGAAGGAGGCGGTGCCTAAATAAATAAATAAAACAAGTTAATTGTTACAAATACTTGTAATTTGTTTTATTATCTTGTTACAAGTAAATGAACGCTATAAGTATTATATTTTCTCAAAAAACATAATTTTAACATTGTAAATTATTGTTTTAGCATAATATATATTTTAATAACGAGTTATATTTATTTGTAGCGTGACAACAATTCAATAACAAGGCATAAAACATAAACCAAAAAAATATTTTTCTCTCACGTATTTAGATACATTTATTTGAATGTTAACATATAATAATTTAGTTACCTTGCTATACATAATGTTAGAGGTATAACTACATGTTATATCACACAATACATATTGTAACATGTTACAAAAAAATATAACTTGTTATTTAGTTATATACACATGTATTTTTCAACGTAGTTCGTTAATCAAAAAAGTATCTCATGATTTGAGAGATTTATCTAGATATTATGAGGTAAGGGGCATTTCGTAAACAACCTCACTATTATGCACAGTGACTTTGTCATTCACCTCATTTAGAAAACTTTTTTTTGTTATTTACCTAATTTTTGTGTCAAACGTTGTTATTTGGCCAATTCACCCATTATTTAAAGATGAGTTTGGGGGGAAAGAGAGAGAGAGGAAAACGGTTATTTAAAAAAGTACTCCGAATATTAGAATTGTTAAATCTTTTTTTTGTTGTTATTTTCTCTTTTTCGAACATTTGCTTGTGTGTTAAGACAATATATAGTTGTGATAATTGGTAAACATGTGATTTGTTAATGATACCATATCAGGTAAAATACTTATGTTAATTATAGTTTCTCTGTTTCTTATATGTTTTGATTATCACACATATTAATAAAACAAGGAATTAGTACATTATATATACTTTTTTGGTTAGCTTATTTGTTACATACCCAACCCGGCCCATTTGGAAAATGCCCAACCCGTTTTAAACCTAAACCCTAATACTTCTACCCTTGCCTCCTTCCCTATAAATACCTCTCATATTTCACCCAGAAAAATATCAGTAAATCTCCAGCGAAGCTCTGCAAAAACAAAGACATGCCTTTTTCTCTCTCTCTCTCCTCTGTCGTGCTTTCACCGCCGGCCATTTCCTCCACCGTCGACCACCATCGTCCACCGCCATCTCCGATTTGCTCATCCACCGGCGAGATCCCAAAACCCTAGCCGCCTCCTGCATTTAATTATTTAAGGTAATTATATCTAAATCCTAATTATGTTTTCCTAATATGGATTTTCCAATTATTCTCTTTCCTAATCTGGATTTTCCAATTATAGAAGTTTCTCGATTTGGAAACTTTCCATTTATAGAAATGTTCTATTTTTAGAAACTTTCTATTTTTAGAAAGTTCCACTTTTGGAAGTTTCCTTTTCCGAATTTTTCAATTTTGGAAAGTTTCCATTAATGGACGGAGCCATTTATAAAAAGTCCGAGTTCTCATTTATTGTTTAGCAAGTAACTTTCTGTTCTCGTTTAAGCCCAGATCTTCCGTCTTCTGCAGCTGCTCTCTTCCATTTTATTCAATCGTCTTCAGTCAGGCAAAGGTGAGGAATGATATCAGTGGATTTATCGCATTCATTAAGCATAGTGATACATGGAAGTGGTAGATCTAGGGTCAGGCTAGCATGGTATAATGGATGTATGATAATGTTGTTGTGTGTAAAGCATGATGATCGATAGATGATTGTTAGGTTGTGTGGACTAGTAATTGTATGCGAGGTTATGTGGACTGAGCTGGGAGTGTCTGGTGAAGTCGTATTTTTTGTCTGGACCCCCGATGTACTATGGTGAAGCGTGGCCCATAAACCGGCCTGAGGGCGTGTCCACCCCTGCTATACACAGGGAGCTATTCTGTCGAATGTGCATCATATGATATGGTGTAGGTGACTATTGTGTGTGTCGCACGTGGAGATATGTGTGTATCTATCTAGTGAGATAGAAGTTGGTTATGCTCCATGCAGTCATTGTATGATGTTTGTCTTATCTGAAAGTTTAGTTCGTTTGTGTGCTGTTATGTTTGGCGGATGCTATGAATCATGTGGGCAGGCGCGACCATTCCCACTGAGTAACTTAGTTGCTTACCCCTCCTTTTCCCTTTCCCAGTTGAGGCCGTTGAGTAAAGCTCAAGTCAATGGTGTTGGGTGCTATTTTCGGGAACTACGGTTTAAACATTTATTATTTCATTTCCAAAACTATTTAATTCGTTTTAAGTATTTCCGCTAAATAAAATATATGACATCTAAGTTTTCTTTTTATTTAATAAGAAGATATCTGAGACTTTATAAGTATTTATAAATATTTATTACGGTTTGACGGAAATGACGATTAACAAACCGGCCCGCTCGAATGAAGTGGGTTGGGGTGCTACAAGTGGTATTAGCAGTTTACACCTCCTCCTCCGCCACCTCAGGTGCATATGTATCAGCATGGTCAGGCACCTACCTATTGGGAGGCCATTAGACTCATGAGAGAGCTGGCTATGGAGTCTTTCAGTGGTGGTACTAATACCGTTCCCGTTGATAACTGGAGGAAGATGTAAAAGAAGCATTTTGGATCTATCAGATGTCCCGTGGAGTTCCATTGTGAATTGGCAGTTCACCACTTGAGGGACGAAGCCACCGAATGGTGGGAGAATATGATTCGTGGGTTTCCAGAAGACTACCATGTGCCTTGGGACGTCTTTCAGGAAAATTTCTCCAAGTAGTACTTCCCAGAGGAAGCAATGGATCAGATGGAGATGCAGTTCCTGACACTTCAGCAAGGAAACAGGACTGTCAGGGAGTATGATCGTGAGTTCAACCGTCTCAGAATGTTCGCCAGAAGAGAACTGGGACAGCGCAGCCTGATCAAAAATTTTATGAATGGTTTGCGTGTTGAGATTCGCAACCGTTGTATGCTCAGAGACTTCGATTCGCAGATCAATCTAGTGGAGAAAGCCGCCCTAATAGAAAGTTGGATGGAAGAAGAATCTAAGCGTGCCAGGTTAGTGCAGTCCAGAGCTCAAAAGCCCGCCGCTCCTCCGATTCAGACGCATGCACGACCTCAGAACCCGTGCACCACATGTGGAAGGTACTACTTTGGAGCATGCTAAGTCGGTCAGGCATCGTGCACCAAGTGTGGTCAGACCGGACATGATGTTTCACATTGCCCGCAAAAGTCCTACGCTTGCTTAAGGTGCGGAAAGACTGGACACCTGTTGAAGGATTGTAAAGTGAGAACAGAAGGACATGCCCCTGGCAACCAAGGAGGTCAGCACTTGCCACCGCCACTACCCAAGAGGCCAGTGAACGGAGCTCGCGTGTTCGCAACATAGGTCGTTGAGGACCAGGAGTTCGAAGAGTTCAAGCAGTTCAAGGACCCTGCCTTCGAGGGTTCAGCAGCAGAACCGATCGCTAGTAAGTTCGTTTAAAATTTATGCGTTTTCGTTGTTGTTTCAAGTGCAAATATGTTTTTGTGAAAAAGTTGCTTAGTAGGAAAAAAAAACCGAGTAGGATTGGTTTTGGCGGGGGGTGTAGCAGCATACACTCTATTCGACTCAAGCGCTACACATAGTTTTGTGAGCCCAGAGTTGGTAAGGTGTTGGACTTTTGAAGGAAATTTCATCAAGAGGTTGAAGAAAGTCAACACCGCTGGAGATGAAGTAAAGAGAGCATCAGGGATCCAGAAGGACGTACCGGTGACGATTGAAGGACACAATCTACCCGGGGATCTCTTTGAGATGGAGCACAGTCGCTATAAAGTCATCCTATGAATGGATTGGCTAGGACACCATAAGGCCTTGTTAGATTGCCCCCGTATGCGTGTCAAGATTTCGATAGCTGAAGGGAATCTGGTCTACCAGAGAATTAGGACCCAAAGTGCCATCCTTATCATCTCCATGCTTCAAGCAGAGGACCTGCTGGAAAAAGGAAATGAAGCATATTTGGCGATCATCTCTATGGATAAGAGTGATACAGGGGTGGGAGTGGAAACCATTCATGTTGCGTCAAAATTTTCGGATGTGTTCGAGTCGCTCAGAGGTCCGCCGCCATCAAGAGATGACGCTTTCACTATTGAAGTGGAGCCAAGAATGACCCCAGTATCCAAAGCCCCGTATCATTGTGCCCAAGCAGAGATGGCTGAGCTTAAGAAGTAGTTGGAGGATCTGACGGACAAGGGGTTCATCAGACCAAGTAGCTCGCTATGGGAAGCGCATGTATTGTTCGTAAAGAAGAAAGATGGAACCTTCCGCCTTTGTATCGACTACAGACGACTGAACAAGGTGATTATAAAGAACAAGTACTCATTACCATGCATCGATAAGCTGTTGGACCAGCTGCAAGGAGCTTCGTTGGTTTCCAAAATAGATTTGGCTTCCGGGTACCGTCATATCTCGATAGCTGAGGAGGATGTAAAGAAGACCGCTTTTCGGATGCGTTATGGGCACTATGAGTTTGTGGTCATGCCCTTTGGACTTACTAACGCACCAGCCGCTTTTATGAAGCACATGAACAATATCTTCAGGGAATACTTGGACAAGTTCGTGATTGTGTTCAGCGACGACATCCTAATCTACTCTCAGAGCCGAGAAACGCATGCTGAGTATCTAAGGATTGTGCTTAATACCCTTCGTCAGCAGCAGTTGTATGCAAAGCTGAGCAAGTGTGGCACGTCATTTCAGAAGCAGTAGTAGCAGTTGATCCGGAAAAGATCAAAGTTATAATCAACTGGCCCCGACCAAAGAATGCTACTGAGGTCCGTAGTTTTCTGGGTTTAGCAGGCTACTACAGAAACTTTGTTAAGAATTTTGCTGGTGTTTCAAAACCAATGACGGAGTTAACAAGGAAGGACGTGAAGTTCGAATGGTCTGATAAGTGCGATTAGAGTTTCCAAAAGCTGAAAGAACACCTGACGGAGACTTCGGTGTTAGTACTGTTGATGATAATGTTGTTGTGTGTTAAGAATGATGATTGATAGATGATTGTTAGGTTGTGTGGACTAGTAATTGTATGCTAGGTTATGTGGACTGAGTTGTGAGTGCCTAGTGAAGTCATATTTCTTGTCTGGACCCGCGATGTACTGTGGTGAAGCGCGGCCCATAAACCGGCCTGAGGGCGTGTCCGCCCCTGCTGTACACAGGGAGCTATTCTGTCGAATATGCATCATATGATATGGTGTAGGTGACTATTGTTTGTGTCTCATGTGGAGATATGTGTGTATCTATCTAGTGAGATAGAAGTTGGTTGTGCTCCGTGCAGTCATTGTATGATGTTTGTCTTATCCGAAAGTTTAGTTCGTTTGTGTGTTGTTATGTTTGGCGGGTGCTATGAATCGCGTGGGCAGGCGCGACCATTCCCACTGAGTAACTTAGTTGCTCACCCCTCTTTTTTCCTTTTTCAGGTGAGGCGTTTGAGTAAAGCTCAAGTCAATGGTGTTGTGTGCTATTTTCGGGAACTACGGTTTAAGCATTTATTATTTCATTTCCAAAACTATTTAATTCGTTTTAAGTATTTCCGCTGAATTTATTATGTGACATTTAAGTTTTATAAGTATTTATAAATAATTATTACGGTTTGACGGAAATGACGACTAACAAACCGGTCCACTCGAATGAGCTGGGTTGGGGTGTTACATTATTTTTTATTTAGTAATACCAGTGAAGTTAAGTTCATACTTATTAATATTTCTGCATAGTAGTAAATATATATTAATAACATCAAATAAAATTCGGAATAAAATTGTGTAATAAAAAAAATATAAAAAGTACAAGAAATTATTCGAATGATAAAATCCTAACATAAATTATGCAATATTTTAATTTTCTTGACCACGATGTTAAAATACATATAATTTACCTCTTTTAAGTTGTAAATTTTAAAATTTTAATAAATTACATATTTTCAATTTGACACCTCAATTTCTATCATTCAAAATGTATTAGTAGAATTGTGTTAAATTCTTTTTGAGGTATAATTTGTAATTATTTTATATATGAATGTCAAAATGTGGTTCATTTCGAGACGGGTTTTCTAGAAATCAAATCAAAAATTACATCCATAATCATAAGATTATTCTTTTCTTGTTGACAAAAAAAAAGTCATAAGATTAAAAAAATTTAAAAGATACTCCCTCTGTTCCATTATATTAGATGTTTTAGGAGTTTTAATTTGTTTCATTTTATTTGATTTTCTCAAGTTTCTAAACATAATTAATGTATATTTAATATGTTATGACTATTTGTATTCTGCAGTCTTCTTTTTTATTGGACTAAAATTTTCTAAATAAATATTAAATAATATATTTAATATAGAAATAACAAATCATTTATAGTTTCTTAAACTTGGTGTTTTTAGTTAGAAAATCTTTTAAAATGGAACAGAGGGAGTATACCCTTAACACCCGGTTTACGTTTACAACCAAATTACATGATTAAGGCCATTAGCATTCAACTCCAATTTTTACAAACATTTTACTAGTACACAATAAATAAGACTTAAAATTCACAGCCTAGTTTTTTTTTTTTTTTTTATGTAAAGCTAAAGGATTTTTAATCAATTTTCTTAAATTGTAACCTGAGTCCTTTTCCAACTATATTTTTTTTCCATGTAAAGTTTGGTTTATGTAGAAAGACAACCACATGCTAAACAAAAGAGTGTTAGTAAACGACAGAAAAAAAAAAGTTGGAAAAGGATTAGGCTTCAGCGATACTACAACTTCACTGGTCTTATCTTTTCTTCTCCTTACTCTCCATCAATGGCGTCTCTTATCTCTTTTTCTTCTCTCCCAAAACCAAAAGCTGTAAGAAATTCAGTTTCAGCTCCTCAGACCCAGACAATAATTGAAGGGCTTGAAGATAAATTCGGACGAAAAGGCATAAAATTCTCCGAACCGAACAACATTCCCATGGTCGAGCTTAAAGTCAGAAATGGAAGCTCTTTAAAGCTGAGTCTATCAGACGCTCATGTTGTTTCCTACAAGCCAAAGGTATACTGGAGAGACGACGGATTCGAGGAAGTCCTTTACACAGTTGATGGTAATGAGAGCAGAGGTGGGGTTGGTCTTGTTATCATAAATGGAGAAGAACCAAAAGGAGGGTCTTCAGTAATCTCAGGTTGTGATTGGAGTGTCAAGGACACTGATTCAGACGCTATTGATGCTCTTCAGGTGATTGATTCTATACAACCAATTTCATCAAATCTTGTCCACACAATGATGAAAAATCTGTGTCTATGAAACAACATTCTGGATTGGGTTTACCGGGTTTCCAAACCGTTTTAAATATAAGCTGTTAAAAAAAATGATGAAAAAATCTTTGTTAACTCTCAGATCGAATTGAGCTGTACGGCCGGTGTTCTCGACATAACCTATATCGTCTCTCTCTACCCAGTAAGCATGGCTACAGCTCTGGTGGTGAAGAACAATGGACGCAAACCGGTTACACTTAAACCAGGGATTATGAGTTACTTGAGGTTTAAGAAACGTAGTGGGGCTGGGATTCAAGGACTTAAGGGATGCTCTTATTGCCCCAGCCCACCTTTATCATCGCCTTTCGAGCTCTTGTCTCCTTCCGAGGCGATGAAGGCGGACTCGTCCGGGTGGTTTGGGTCAGAAGAAGGGGAAAAGCCGGGAGTTTGGGCAGTAGAAGACTCTGTGATTACACTTCTTGAGAAAAAGATGAGTAGAGTCTATGGTGCTCCTCCGGCTGAGAGATTAAAAGCTGTCTATAACACGCCACCATCTAAATATGAAACCATCGATCAGGTAAGTAAACGTCAATATATATATATATATATATTAAGGTCAACATGATGGTTTAAGCATTCAGATGCACAGGATCTATATGTTTCTCGGTTCGGAGGAAAATGGATCATATGTTTTTCTTATGGTCAATTTGGTATTCACGTTTAATGATGCAATTGGATGAAAAACCAATCATCCAAAAAATCTAGATATTTTTGGAATAAAATTTAATAATATAGAAAAATACACTTACAAATTTATAAAGATACTTAATAAAACATTTTTAATACATTATACATCTTATATTATGTAAATTCATCAGTTTTCATGTAAAAAACAAAACTATTTTGGGCTTGAATTGTAGAATCGCGATTAAAAATTGTGGACTCTATTTTAGCGTAAAAATTACGGAATCACGTATGGATGTCAAAAATTACAAATCCTATTTTGATACCAAAATTGCATAATTACTTTTGTTTTTGTCAACAACAATAGATTAAAAAGGTTTGGTAATCCAAACCGGTGGAACACAATCTACATAAATGATATCAAGGTCAAAGTCGTGGAATCTCGTTTTATCGTCAAAACTAGTGAATTGCGTTTTGATGCCAAATTGTGGAATCACTTTTTTATTGGAACCATGAATATCATATATAATCATAATTTTTACTAATAAAATAATTATGTGTGAATAAAGTTGTGATGGTGAGTGTATGGTTATGAGAGAGTTGAATAAATGTATGGTTGTAAAATAAGTGTGAGAAATATCTGAAGGAATATGCTAGAGAATATTCATTCAACTTTGTACTATAAATACCAATGTTTGGTGAAGAGTTAGAACGAAGCTAAGTGAGTAATCTTGAGTGTTCTTGAGTTGTAAGAGTTTCTCTTGAGTCTTTAATTGTTTTTAATAAAAGTCTTCCCCCTTTGTATAAATTCCACTTCTTGTTTTAAATCATATATCCTAAAGATCATGTAAAACCTCCTCTGTGGTTGTACCTACCATATGTTTGTAAATTTGGTATTAGAGCCATGGCGGTCTAAACTTTAGCTCTTATCTTCCTGAGAGGTAATATACCCAAGAGTTGTTTCCAACCATTTGCTCATAGAAAGTATGCTCTGTGGTTGCCATTAATTAGATCTTCCACATCAGAAATCTTTTAAGTTAGCAAAATAATATAGAGAAAGAGATCTGTGAGGTTATAAGGCTCGAAGTACCTTGAGGCTTTTGCAGTTGTTAAGTGTATTGCTTCGGTTTGCGTAGCAATATACCTTTTGTTTAATTTTTCCATATTCTAGATATTAACTATAAAAAGAAAACAACTCATGGTTTATAATTGCTTCAAATGATAGATAAGAAATAGAGTATTCTGTCTTGGTTTATGACCTCTACATATCCATGGAAGGTTCATTCTCTCTCTCTAGAACAACTTTTTCAGAAAATTAAACGCTAGTAAAATAGAATATCTATATGAAGTAGAATATGTGAGCGATGATAAGAGAGTTTCTATTACCCAACTTCCTCTCCTAAATCCCAACAAAGCTTTCACAAAACAAAATTCCACTTTTCCAAATGTCCTAAAGCAAGTCTTTGGTCAAAATAAACATGCTACGAGAGAACTTGTTTTAGCATCTCAGCTAGAACATCATCTAGTCCCAACAACAGATTGAGAACAGATGATTCCACTCCGCCTAAATGAAGGATTGGTTCACCAATGGAGAATTCATAGCTACACTCATCTTCACTATGGAGCAATACGCTTGGCACTGACCCTTCATGGAATAAAAGGTCTCCCTGTAGTAGCAAGAGTCGCTTTACTTGACACCAGATACAGAGAATACCAACATGCATGCATTACAACCATTCAAACAACCTTGAATGCTGAAACTGTATTTGTCACAGTTTTTCCAAACTTCAACGTGGCGCTTGAAGACCCCCAAATCTACAAAAACATGCAAATCCAGCTACAAATCACTAGTGCTCCACAAGTTGGAAACACGTATGTTGCGACACTCCACCATTAGCTGGCTTACAGAGTCTAGAATCATATATGGATCTAAGCCTCCCGCGAGATACTGAAGATGCACTGCTCATACAGTTGGAATCACAATACAGTTCATCATGTATCCATATCCCAAGACAGATTCCCAGAGACGATCTAATCAAATTGCCTTAAGAATCATGGGTGACAAATTATGAGAAACTTCATGACAGGAGTATTCCAATACAATTGGTGGATTCCTCCATTCACAGAATAAAAGATGGACCCATGGAAATCGCTTTTAAAACACAAGAAGAAAAATCAAGACCCACAACTTTCTGCACAGAAATCAATACGGTCTCTCCGTTAGAAAACACCAAATAATGGAGATAAACACACAATTGCATGGTGTTCCTATTGAATCCTTTGATTCACTCGGATATCCCATCTACTCATTCGCTGATGAGTAAGGTCACAAATTCTTTGATATTTGTGATTGCCAGAATTCCTTAATGGAAAGTTCGGACGAGTAATGCACAACAAGACGAAGAAGAAAAAAGAAATCCTCTCAACATATTCTTAAAGAACGATACGAGTCAGGAGATCCACAAGTTGGCCTTCTCGGAGAACCTAATGGAAAGAATTTTGAATATTATGTCTTTTATTCAAACAGTTCAACACCAACAACTCCTGATCAAAAAAAAATTCTACTAAGCTACATGGTTGGTCCTTCATCTTCTCAAGAAATCTCCTTTTCCACCGCAAGAATTTGAAAAAAACAACATAAAACACGCATGGAAAATCAGAAATCCAAACATAAAGAACCCAAATGGCACAATGAAGCAGATCAGTGCAGCAGAGGCGACGAGTAAATTGGCAGTCGGAGAACTCGGCCATCCAAAACCTGCTTTTGAGTCAAATTGACAAAAAAATAACCATAATTGATCTTTCCATTAAAGACATAACCAAAAGGATATTCTCTCTCCACCAAGAGATTCTACATCTGGCAACTACTATTTCCATGAATTCACCTCTCATGTGCCAAAAAGAGTCAGAACTTAAAACCCTCAAAGCACAGCTAAACTCCTTACAAAATCAACCAAAAAAACAGCCTCTAATGCCATGTGATCTCTTCACACCATATCCTATATATACTCCACCTTACACAGCCCAAACACAACCCCTCTCTTTTTCTCAAGACCATAGCATCTTTGGATCCTCCTCCTTCTTACCAACGAGTGACTGAAGATGAATGTATCAAGAAGAAAAGACAACCAACTGGGAAGGAAAAAGAATCCGTGCCAAACATTTCAAACCCCCAACATCTACCTGAGAAGAGTAAAGAACAGTTCATGGGCATGGAGAGTCATAATCGGATTGGTGTGTTCACCCATGAGAAACTATTAATTAATTATTTATATAATAACTATATCTAACTATTTGTATGACTATATAAATTGTTTATAAATAGTTAACTATTATATAGACTTAGTTATATACATGAATAGAGAGTTACACATATAAACATAATAGTGGATTTTTCAAATTTTATAGCACATAGAAATTTCCAATCTCGAACTCTAATTTCTCAATCAAGACACATCAAATCTATTTTTAAAGCTAACAATTATGAATTATGTGAGAGAGAGAAAGGAAAGAAAAAGTCAGAGATAAAGAAAAAGAGAGACAGATAAAAAAAAAAGAGAGAGAATTTAAAAATAAAAATGAGAGAATTATGTGAGTGAGTGAGTGAGAAAGAGAGAGAGAGAGACAAAAAAAAGCATGAGGGAGAGAGGACGTGAGAGAGAAAAAGAGAGAAAGAGAAAAAGAGAGAAAGAGAAAAAGAGAGAAAGAGAAAAGGAGAAGGAAAAAGAGACAAAATTTGAAAAAAGTGATGTGTTAGAAAATTGTTGAGAAATACAGAAACGTAATATATAAAATTTATTAGACAAATTATTATATTATAAATTTGGGGATTTGTGATGTTATTATCCTAATTTAATTAAACTCAGTCAACTGTCATTCATTACAATTTCTTTTAGTTTTATCGGTATTTGGGTAAAATTTATATCCTTTAAAAAGCATTTTAGAAAATTTGATTTACATTAAAATGGAAATCAATATTTTAATTGAATATGCCTAATTACGTTATATCTGAAATTTGATGTTGTATACCGATTAAGACAAAGTTTTTCTGTTGTATAACGAAAAGGTAAAAACTATGTGGGGAAGTTTTTAGTAGCATTAGTTGGAGACTTGGAGTAGTCTAGCGGAGTCAACCCAACTTTTAAATAAAATACTTCATCTGTTTCATTTTAAGTAATTTTTAAGATTTTTGCATAAATATTAAAAAAATCATAAAAATTTTATTTAGGTTACCATTTTTACATAAAAATATCATTCACTAAAAATAATTCAACAAATAAGAAAACATATTGCAAAAAATAAATAGTCAAAAAATTCAAATACAATGAATAAGCTAGTTCAAAAAGTTCCGTCAACAAAATGAACTGTTCCGTTAATTTTTGTGGGAAGCCATTTTGTAGGTTTAAAGTAGCAAAATTGTCACTTTGATGGTTTATTGTATGAGTTCAAAACCTTGGTTATTTAAAATGGAAGTGGCTACTACTTTGATGGGTTTTTATGGGATTTTCCCTATTATTATTAGATCTTAGTTTATTGTTTAAATGAGACTAATTTTGAATTCATTGGAATCATGAATTTGGAATTTTAAAATTTGTAGGGAAGAGGATTGTTCTTCAGGATGATAAAGATAGGGTTCGAGGACATGTACGTGGGATGTCCAGGATCGATGTCGGACAAGTATGGGAAGCAACATTACTTCGTGTGCACTGGTCCCGCATCCATGCTTGTTCCCATTGATGTCGCTGCCGGCAAGACCTGGAGAGGAGCGATGGTAATCGAGCATGATAATTTGTAAATTTCAATTTTTTTTCAAATTCTTGTTATCACTATGCAACCATCAAGGTGTTGTTATTTCATAGTATATACAAACCAAATTACATATAGCTCTGTTAAAATATTGTCATAAATTTATAGACATTTCTAAAACATGTTATGACTATAGTAAATCTATATACGATAACAAACTCAAAATGTTTTGTTTTAGTGATGTTATGAAGAAAAAATATGGGCACAGTTAAAGTTGATAATTATCCGTCAATAATATTTAATTGTTTGTTTAGTGTAAAGAAACAAACTTACCTACTTGAATTTTAAAAGTATATATATGCTTAGTTCTTGTAAGCGAATAAGTTACTTTCTATCTTTATCCCTTACAAAAGGTAAACAACAATATCATATAATCAACAAAGCTGAACCAAGCGCAAGGAATGAAGATTCACCAACCAATTGACCTCAATGAAGATATTGCTCGAGCCACTTATCCCTTGGTTCGGACCAAAACTAACGATACCTAAAGAGCCACACAAGCGAGCCATTTTCCACTCGATGAATGGGCTGTTAATGATGGATTCCAGCCCAACCATGCAGAGATCAGCCAAGATCCGACTTGTTTCATAATTTTGACCCATCTAGAAATAAAAAAAAGTTTAATTGTGAGATAACTATATTATGAAAAAAAATAAAGAATATAGCCATAGTAAAAAAAAAAAAACATAACAAGTAACCATGATGTTACTTTTGGGTCAATATTACCCTTCTCATTTTCACTGTGCGCTACCAAAAGAGAGAGAGAGTGATGATAATGTCAAACCAACCTAGGATAGTAGAGATACTTTGTTTTTCTCCCACCGCTTACTTTTGTGGCTTTGATTTTGGTAAAAACTCTAACTTAAATTCTTGATCCTATTGCATATGTGATCGTTTAAAATTTTAAAAATGAATAAAAACTACTCAAAAAAAAAATTGTATTGTTCAACTAAAAATGCGTCAGTCTATATAGAACACCTAAAATATAATATAGTTTTTGTTTTATATAATACACTAAACAACAAATTTTCAACCTATAAATAATCTTAAAACCCAAAAAATTTCTATCCTTATTTTGTTGATAGAATCATTTTTTTGAAACCAACAATATTATTCCATTTGACATAACTAATATGGAACAATGATTTTCCAATAAATATCATCGTAGAAAAAATTCGGAGGTGCACACCGCACATTTTGTTTCGAATGCAAATGCATGGATAACTATACTATATTTCATTCATAAACTATGAATACATAGAGAATATAAATAAAGTCATTCATTTAAGCTCGTACTATCAACTGATTAAATTTCGCAATCCTACTAAAACAACCGGATATTTTTCGAACTTGACATGGTTTAAATTAAAAAAAAATGGACAAGAGTTTCGTAAAATAGTGACTAGTGTTTCTAATGAAGAACATGTCGTTCTATATAAAAACACATTGAACAAAATAGCATACTATACTATTTATCATAACCCCTATAAAACTAAGTTTTAAACTCATACATAAACACATAGAATAAAATATCATACTATATTATTATATATCATAATCCTTATCAGAACGCTGAATAGTGATTATTTCTTCTACGTTTTCATTGTATCCTTATATAATACTAGTTAGAAGGTTATTTTAATCAATTGATCGATTTAAATCACCTTTGAAACCATAATACTATACCCTAAACACAAAAGCATAAACCCAAATCCAAAATAAAATATTTAACCCCTATAAGTTTATTCAAAACGTAAAATTATCTAATATCAGGTTGGAAATATTATTATATTATATTAGTCCATGTAGTACATTATCCAAAGCTTATGTACTATATATACTTTGTAAATGTTACATTTGCATATGGATTAATATAGTTTTTGTATAGAAGCCACGTTCATCTAGTTATTCTATATATATTACCGCGAATACTATTTTTGTTATATTAACCATGTGCTATACATAATTAAATTCTAAATTCAAAATATTAATCAAAACTGATATGTGTCATTCTATATAGAAATATATAGTATAGAGCACAACTTTCTAATTTAACTTTGTTTATCCATTTATTTTAAAAAAAATATCTGTTTTAAAATTTTCAAATTATGGCATATTCAAAAGAAAATCTATAATTTTTTTCTATAAAATTTGAAGTATAAATCATTTGTTTAAAGAAACTGAGATTAAAAAAATAGGAGGGGAAAAATAAAATTTACAACAAAGAAATACAAAAAAAAAAGGAAGAAGAAAAAAAAAAGAATAAAGAGGAAATAAGAGAAACACGTGTGGTGTGTTTGTAACAGGGGTAGTTTGGTATATATTGTAATTTATACATACAATATTCTAGTCATGATTTATAATGGTTACTTGTTAGCTTTGGTTGTTCATATTGTTATTGCTGCCAATTTCCCAAATAAAAATACATATAGTATATACCATTTACTGACTTTATTTACCCTATGTGGGAGATACACGTTTTCTGCTTTCCAATATGATTTTCACGAAAATCTTTCATATTCATTGGTGGATCTAAATAGCATTCTCGGAATATTTTGTATAAAGTATGAATAATGGATACTTCATATTCATGATGGATCTAAGAAAATAGACCCCCCATATGTTGTGTTAGCGTTGGACGAACAGTGCCTTCAATCACTTACTAAATCAATTAGTTCACTTAGGATTTGCTAGAAAAGCAGTCCACTACGATATGGAATAAGTAGTTGAATACACGCCTCAAAGTGGTTTCAACCAAAGACTAGCTCCCATCAAGAAAAATATTATTATTCTAAGTCGGGTCATCTCAAACTTGCCTTATTTGGAGTTTTCTAAGTTTAGCATCAAATAATATTATGTATGGTATCCAAGAGAGTTTCTACTTCAACCAAAGACTCATAAAGTTATATTTGAGTGCACCATAGACCATTGGATCAGGCGGATCCTCTCTTATTTACACTTTCTCAATGATCTCATATGTCTTCACGATTTATAGCACCCACCAAACATAACAGCACATAAACAAGCACAAACATCAAATAATAACTTCACATAGCACAATCAACATTTATCACATCATGATAAATTACACATCAAGTAACTATCAACATACTTCCACACATCATCACATTATCCTCATAACCCATACCATATCATATGATATCACATAGTTTTTTTCCAACCATCTACATTTCATTATGCAAGAGCGGTCATTGCCCGTCGGCCAGTTGTTGGGCCACACTTTATATTACAGTACCTCATGTGGTCCAGAAAAATAAGAAATTTTCTTCGTGTCGCTACACTCATTATAAACATCCTAAGGGAGGTTCCACACAACTTAGCATACAAACTAATCATAGTACAAAACATCATGTATAAACACACGGCAATCATCAATCATCAATCATCACACAACATCAGACATTCATCACATCTTGCTAACCAAGTCATTGGACTAGCCTACTCACATACGATAATGCCTAATGAATACTATGAATCCACGTATCATACTCCTCACTTTAGCCTTTCAGAGATATTTGCAATTGGTCGGACTATTCTGTGTTTCATTCCTTGACTTACAAGATTTGAAATTAAGACTCTGCAATACATAACTAAAAGAAAGATTTTTACAAGTAAGCTCATAAATGGCACCTTCCATTTACTTGGGATAAAAGAAAGATTTTTACAAGTAAGCTCATAAATGGCACCTTCCATTTATGGAACTTTCCCAAAATAGAAAGTTTCTAAAAATAGAAAGTTTCCAAAAGAAGAAAGTTTCTAAAATTAGAGACTTCTAAGAAATATAAACTTCTATTTTAAGAACTAGGGTTAGGGTTTTCGGATTGGGATTAGGGTTTCTGGATTAGGGTTCTTTTTCAGAAATTAGAACTTTCGAACTAGAGTTTCGATAACCCTGAGCTTTCGGTAATAACCGAGGTAACCGAACCGACCGAACCAATATTTTCGGTTATCGACATCAATTCCGTTCTCAGCTGTAAACCGATCGACAGATTAATTATTAGATATCGGTTATGGGGTCGGTTCGGTTCGGCACACAATAACCGATCGGTGTTCTCGGTTTAAAGAGGAACACATATAAAAATTAAAAACCCTTCTTCTCCTTCACGATCCTTCTTCTCCCATCTTCGACCTTCTTCCCCTTCTTCCTTCTTTTCTTCTACGTTCTTTTCTTATCTTCTTCTTCAGCGTCGCAACATCGATTCTCTCCGGCGCTGTTCTTCTTCACTCCGTCGCCGTCTTCACTTCTTCACTCTCTCTTTATTCTTCTTCACTCCGTTGTTGTCTTCACTTCTTCACTTTGTCATAGCCTTCACATATCGTAGTTCATCAAACCTGGAGGAGTTGTTTGGCTTGATGAATCACGGCGTAGTTCGCCGTTTCAACTCTCGAAGCTTCTTCTCCTCTACAATCTTAGTTTTTCAAGTGGGCATTGTTTTGTTTTAGGCCTATTTACTTTTTTTTTAATGTCTAGCCCATTTACTTTTAAGATTACATAAGATATAATATTGGGTTTCATATTTTGTGGTTTCAAGGCCATTTTCAATTTCGGTTAACTGAATAAAAACCGAACAAACCGGAAGAAAAGTTAATTCGGTTCAATTCATAATCAATTTTACAGCCTATAACTTAACCGAAAAAACTGACTTCCGAACCAGACTAATTTTAAAAATCTGAATAAACGGAATACCAAATAAACCGATCCGAATTAAACTGAACTAACAGAATATCAAGGACTAGTTTTCGAACTATAGTTTTCTTATTTTTGGGCAATTTCTTACGTTTCAGAGAATCAACTATATCTCTATGTCCTTACATTCAAATCCGAATCGAGAACGTTCTATGAAAAATTGATAGCAAGTCGATTTTTTATAGATTTTGTATAAAATTCTTCACCATAATAGGTTTAGTTTATAAAAGTTCAGTTTTGATGAGTAGGCAAGTCTGATTTTTTCTAATTGTTTTCGATTTTTTCTTAGTCCCCAAATGTTCGATGAAATATCTGTGAGAGTGGTACTTGGATTTAATGTCGTAACGTTTAGTGTTTATCATGGTGGGTATTGGGTGAAGACATATGATGGACAATTCGCATATATTGACTGTGTGGAGCCAAAAACAATAGAATGTAAATCGGAGGATATCTTCAATCCATTGTCGAATGAGTTAGTTGAGGGAGTTTATGGCCATAAGTTGTGGTTTAAATTTCTTTTTGAGGACAATAACGAGCGGAAAAATTTGTCCAATGGAGATGTGAGTTTTTCAAAGATGTTTGAAGCGAGTAAATGTACAGGACTATTTGATTTGTTTCTAATGAAATAATAGAGCATCCAGAAGATATTGATAGTCATTAGCCATGTGAAAAATATATTAGAGTTGAAAGGACTATGGATGCTTTGGTTGATGAAGATGAAAATGAGCAGTTTGATTACCAGAACACTCTTCCTAACTCCGATGGTGAAGAAGATGAAGACTTTGTGAGATGCAAATGAGGCAGTAGTGATCTGGAGCTTAGACAGGTCTTTGAACGTTTAAAAGACTTCAAAGAGGCGCTAGAGGATTATGTCTTAAAGGAATGATGGAATATAGAGTTATACATATGGGGGAAAGATAGTTGCACAACTAAGTATAGGATCAAAGATGATGACTGTAGATGGAAGATATATTGCTCTTATGCAGAGCCAATTGGAAAGTGGATGGTGAAGATATATGAAAATAGACATAGTTGCCTCAGGGATGAATATAGTAAGATTCTGAAAAGTCATGTGATAACAAAGTTGTTTTTAGATGACATAAAGATTAATCATGAGTTTAAACCCATGATAATGCAAGATGAAATTTAAAAGAGATCATCGCAAAAAACAATGAAGAATAATTTTCTAGGCTCAAAGATCACCGTTCAGTGATCTTTGAGTAAGCATATAGTTTTTAGTTAAATTTGAGTTTCAATAAGAAGTTATTTTTAGTATTAACTAAGTGTTTTTTTTTTCTTTTTGCTAAAACTAACTGTTTTTTTTTCTTTTTGCTAGAACAAACCATGACTCAACTGTGGTGTTAGACACATACCTTAATCATGATGGAACAGAAACCTTCCGCAACTTTTATGTCAGCTTTTCAGTCATCCGCTTAATATGGTCTACATGAGTGGTCGTATCTTTGGCCTTGATGGGTAATTTATAAAATGAACACTTAAAGGACAGTTATTAGCTGTTGTGGGAAGAAATGCAAACAAATATAATGTATCCAATATGTTGGACAGTGGTTGATGTATAGAGTGAAGAGAAACTGGACTTGGTTTATACAAAAGCTCAAGGCTGATTTTAATTTACAAGATGTTCATGGTTTTACTATAATATTTGATAGACAAAAAGGTAAGTGTGTTTATCTGTTGGCTTTACATTCTGTTAATTTGTTAGATTTGAATTGTCCATGTATCATAGTTGTTATTGGTTTTACATTTTCAGGGTTAAATAAATGCAGTTGAAAAGGAATTACCCAAGATTGAACGTCGGATGTATGTGCATCACATCTATTGGAACTTGAAGAAGGTTTTCCCTAACCAAAATGACATGAGGAACCTGTTTTGGAGAGTAGCTGAAAGTTGCACCTTGAATGAGTATGGGATAATTTTGGATGTGGTTAAGCATTGTGATATCTGTCTATATAAAGCCATTATGTAGAGAAATCCAAAAAATTGCAGTATACTTTTTCTTCACCAAATACTTCTTGTATCGATGTTAACAATAACATCTCAGAGTCAATCAACAATGCAATTGATCCTGCAAGGCTTATGCCAACGGTTGAGATGTTGGGGATGACAAAGAGAAGTGTCATGGTGCGGATCGATTTGAGGAGGAATAAAGCATTGAAACATCAAGGTCGATTCACTCTAAAGGCGACAGAGCTCATACAATTTGAGCACCGAAAGGTTAATAATTGTCAGAAGGTTCCAAAATCAAAAAGTAGATTTGAGGTTAGAGAGTGTGGTACATCTTTCAGTTTGAACTTAAGAATGATAACTTTTGCATGTCGGAGATAGGATATGAGTGGACTTCTTTGTTGTCATGCATTACGTGTCATCACAGAAAATAAACTTAATCATGAAGATTACATCTCCAATTGGTACCTAAATTCCCAACAACATATTTATAGTGACTCTATACGCCTAGTCAATGGTATGCTGTTTTGGAAGAAATCTGGTTGTGTGATAAAGCAACTTCCGAGTTTGGTTGAAGAGATCCAAAACAAAAAAGGGAGAAAGCTAAACCCAACGAGGAAGAAAGGGACTAATGAGTCTCCATCAAAATTTTCATGGGTGAAAATAATTATGCACTGTGGAAAATGTGGACTTGTGGACACAACTCAACGAAGTGCAAAAATCCAGGAGTGGAGATACACAAGCCAAAGAAGAAGAAGAAATCGAAGACAACATCATTGACAACATATGATGGGTATGCGTCAATGACTCTAGAATCTGGTGAATGACAAAGTCAGGTTTCAAAAAAGATGGCTTTTTTGGAAGAACCAAAAAACCAAAAAGTTTGATCGAAAAAAATGTTAAAGAAGGGGCTGCTTAGTGCCCAGACCCATGGGAGATGTGACTTGCTCATGCTACTTGTTCCTAGATGGACAAAGAGATAGATATAAGATTAGGAGAGTGTCTGGGTCTGAGCAGCAAACATACGATTAACAAAGTGTTCAACAGGGAAAACAAAAGAAAGCACGGTTTGATGAGTAGCCATAAGATTAGGAGAGTGTTTGGGTTTGACTCACGTCACGAATGAATTCAAGTTCAAGCTCAAAGAAATTTTGGCCTACACAAAACTAATTAGGTACTCATGTTTGATTTCTATCTTTTGACTTTGGTTGTGTTTTATGTGTATATCTGCTGAATGAGTAGTATTTGTTGTGTTTTGTGTGCCGGAGAAAGATATGATGGAGTAGTAGTAGCTTCATATGGTTTTTACAAGAGGATAGTGCTTCGGATTGTTTTTTCAAGGATGGAGCATCGATTTTATGTTTATGTTTTTGATGTCATGATGTGTTTTAGGATATATTTGAATGGTCTTATGACAGTGGGGTGTAAGAACAAGCTTTTGGACATAAGCTTTTGCTCTTCTTATGTATAAACAACCTTCTGTTCTTCTTATCTATAAACAAGCTTTTGTCATAATATTTCTCCTCAAATTTGATCCTTAAAGTAGAATCAGTTTAACCAAAACCAAATTGCAAACCAAAGCATAGATAAATGCAGACATCAAGACAAGATAACCATCACAAAAGCAAAACCGACCAAGTTCTTCACGCTATGGAGCTGCATTTTGCACTCTCAAATCTCCTTCTCAACCACAACCTCACACACACGCTTCTCCGTTGTGAGAGTTTCAATCGCATCTGAGCAAACATTGAAGCCTCTTTTGCAATAATACCGACTCTCCTTCAATACTATCCACTTTCTCCTTCAATTCCTCAATCTCTTCAACCATACACTTATCCGTCCATTTAAACATGTGTTACCAATCATCCTATGATAACACAACCAAATTACACCCAAAATTGAGATGATAAACGTCCAAAACACAACCATTTAAGAAGAGAAACGACCTTTACACAACTAGTTTTATCCAAAACTATACACTAAACACGCTTACCCTTTCTTTTCCTTGAGGGCATGCATGCAAAAGTCTCCCTAGGTTTCAAACAGTCATAGACTCGTCACAACAATTTCTCCAAATTTACAAAATTTGTGGAAGCTTCTTCCTCGATCACTCATTGCCCCAACGATCGCACCTAGAACATAGAACAGAGATTCACACTTCCACTTTTCCACGATTCAATCTTCAATTGACATTATTGAACAGAGAATCAAACTTTTAACTACCTAATTTTGCAAAAGGGGAGGACGAAGATGAACTGAGAACTCGATGAAAAGGATGAAATCTCTAACTTGTGATTTTGCTGTTGATTGTGATTTAGTTTTGTTACGTTTAGTGAATCAAGCCAATGTGTCGATCCTAGTCAGTTTAAATTAATGGTTGATTAACATCGACTGGGTCAAGAAACATGCCCAACTTCTTGACACTTCTTTTGCAAGATAGGATTTTTATGGGCCTAAGGTTTAAAATCTTGGAATTGGAGGTGTGACAAATTTTCAAACCCATCCATTCCTTTTTGTCTAGGTGACCTCCTGATACATAGAGTTTTAATCCTAAAATATCACTGCAAGTGCACAGCAAATCACAGTAGTATGTAAGGGATCGAATCCTCAGAGACCAAGTGCTACGCAATAAATCTATGAGAATAAAGCATAGCTAAGACAAATATGGTGGTTGGTTGATTGGTAACACGAATTTAAACAAATGCAAATAAGAAAAACGGTTTTAAACTATGGATTAAAAGCGTTAGGCAATAGAGATAATCGCAGAAAACATGATCAATAGACAATGATAATTAAACAGAGTAAACAATGCAGCAACATTCTCGAACTCAAACACTGGTATAGACAAATCTCTTTCCAGAGTATTTAATCCCTATGCTTATGGACTATGAATACTAACTCCCGTTGAATTCAAAAGACCTAAGCATGCAATAAGAATGAGTTTGATATGTTCACAAAACACCTTAACATCAACTCCCGTTGGTTAAAGATATTTCGCTCATCTAAGTTCTTTCAGGCTATAAAATCAACTCCCGCTGTATTTTAACAACCTAATATCATGAACTAGGTGATTAATCAAGTTCAAGCACTAAGAACAACCTCAGATGAAGAAGCCTATGGATAATTCTCTGTCTGACAATCGAATCTATTAAATCATGAATCCTTTGAAACCCTAAAACCTAACTGGTGGTTTACTCGCACATGATAATAGAGAAAACACAAAGAGATGAAGAAAAATGCATAATTATATAAATAAAAAGCAAATAGGGTTCATAAATCTTCTCCAAAAGTGCATAGAGTATGAAATTCGTCTCCCTTGAACTTACAAAGATGAATAGCCAAAAGTCTTAGAAAAATAAAGCGTAGTCTGAAAAGTGACTAAAAGAAAAGTATATAGAGGTCTAAAAACGGAAACGGGTCAAAATAAGGCGAAACGGGTCGAAGCAAGCAATTTTGGGCTTTTTCCTTTTCTTCACGACGGGCGGATCGATCGATCCAAGCAGGGTGATGGATCGATCGATCCAGCGATTGATCCAAGCTTGCGGATGTTAATGGGATCGATCTGGATAAGGGATCGATCGGTCCCATATGCGGTGGTCGATCTCTCTTCGTCAAAAACTCCGTTTTGCTCCGTTTTGCTCCGTTAACACCTTTCTACCTGAAATGACTCTAAAACAACTAAAAAGACTCGATAAAACACTGAAAACCTGTCTAAACAAGGGTTAAAACGCGGTAAAACCGCAAAACATCAACTTCCCTAGACTTAGTCTTTTACTTGCCCTCAAGCAAACAGAAAACCAAGAATGGAGAAGAGGTTTGAAAACGCAGGGAACTCTCAAATCTTCAGCAACCATGCCTTGAACTATAACCTGCATACACATTAAACAAAAATTGATCAGAGAAAGCTTAGTATAATCCCACCAACGACTTTCAAAAACCTTTTCCATAGCACTCTAACCTACAAGAAACTTCAAATTCACGTTAGTTAACTCTCTACATTCATTAAGGTTATCGTGAGCTTCTCATCAAAGGTTATCCACTAGGAAACGGGTTTGGTATTCAAAGGCTGATTTTTAGTGAGGCTTAGAGTGTTTGGGGTTTTGCTGAAACGATGGAGAATGCAAAACATATATGCAAAATCGCAAGAGAGAATGGGTCACTTGATGAAACACGAATTCTTAACTGCTTAAACCACCAAACTAGCACAAACCAACAACCAAATCAATACTCATGGTTTTCCTAGGCCTATTTTGAACTTAGAGACTTCTTTTTAAATTTCTCGGTTCCACTTTCCGTCTGATACACGAAATTTTTTTTTGAAAATACCAAAAAACGGGTGGAACTGATTTTTTCAACACAAGTTTCAATCTAATTGTATTTCCAGCCTAAAAAAAATATCTCAGACATTCATACCCATTCCGTGCCTATCTAAACTACCCGAGATAACACACAGGCTCAATGACTTAATCTACAGGTTCTCCAAGTACCACAAGGACACAAGAATGATATTCAAACCACCATACAATCTAGTGA
Source organism: Kernera saxatilis (assembly GCA_900406395.1). Lineage (NCBI taxonomy): Eukaryota > Viridiplantae > Streptophyta > Magnoliopsida > Brassicales > Brassicaceae > Kernera > Kernera saxatilis. The sequence goes on from OVAY01000075.1 coordinate 60,553, forward strand.
ACAACCATAAACCAGTAAAAAAATTGTGCCAACCTTTTTCTCTCCGACGTTTTTGCAAATGTATGCACATGTGAAATGTGTACTCTAAGCTGCAATACTTTATAGATATCTTACATGTTTTAGATGGGATATCGGAGTTGGAGTTATTGTTGAAGTCACCTCTTAATCCACTTTTCTCTCAACAAGTACGCATAAGTTCTATCTTCGACCAATATGTTCATCATCTTCTTTGTATGTAGGCAGCTATTCATCGTTCCTAAGTATTTTTGTTTTGCCACACATAAACCAAAATTTACCAATAAAACAGAGGTTTTCTTACTATCATACATTTGTTCTCATCACAATTGTCAATTTCGCCCTCAGAATCCTAGCATTTAGTGTTCAAAGTCCACCACAACTTCTCATCATTTTATTCTTTTAAACATGTCTACTACGACTGATATAGGTGCACGCAAATCACAACCACAAACATGTGTTACAGTTGCCGCCGGTCTTGGTTTCTCAGATTTTGGAGTTCAATATCGCTTCACTCATGCCTAATGTCGAAGGCAAAACTGTCCATGTTGTGTAAATGGCTTATGCCGTAAGCATATTTCGTTTATGATAAATTGTTAATTTTCGGTCTGAAATATGACATATTCTATAATAATCGCTTATGTTTAATATTAGATATGTATGATTGATAAATATAGAAAGATAAAATTTAAATATTCTATAAGATTTATTAAATGCTCAATTTTAAAATATTAAATTAATACCACATCTTTATTTCAAAAAAAAAAATTATTATTATTAATATTTTTGAATTTTAAATTTGATTAATTAATTCTTAATTCAAATGAAAACAAAATATCTTATCACATATAAAAAATATTTTTCTTAACAATTTAAAACATAAACAAGATATCTTTCAAATAACCCTAATTATTTTCCAATAACTCTAATTGTATACAACTTATAAAACTTGCGATTATTTCTTCGAATAATAGACTCATTGATACTAGTGCGTCGATTGAAAACAGGAAAATGTTTTATCGTTTGTCTATGGCGATCCTGTGGTAAAGTATAGAGATTTAGTTTGGGAAAGATTAACCAGTATAGGGACTTCAAGAAAGACCCATGGATTATGGTCTGAGATTTTAACGAATTAACAGGGAATCATGAAAAAAGGAGGTAATAGGAGATCAGCAATATCTTTTATTCAGTTTAATTTGATGATTAGACACTGCGGAATGCTAGAATTCCCGTGTTCCGGTAATCAGCTGTCATGGAGAGGGTGCAGGAATAAAAAAAAAACTTTGGTGTAGACTAGATAAGGCTTTGGGTAATGAAGACTGAGATTCTCTCTATCCTCATTCCTCAGTGGAATATCTACAAATGATTGGATCAGACCACCGACCTATTTTTGTGAACTGCCTGGCTAAGTTGGTCCAGCCTCGGAGACAATTTCGCTTCTATAAGAGATGGCTTGGGGGAAGATGGTCTACATGAGGCAATTGAAATGGGGTTGGAACCGAAGGACAAATTATCGGTCACCAAAGTTTACGGAGAAAATTAAAAATTGTAGAAATTCTATTTCTTGGTAGAGAAAGAATAATGTCCCGTCAGGGTTGGTTAAAATTTTTACCCTAACAACGGCGTTAGGAGAGGCGAAACAAGATGATTCAATCCCTCAAGAAGAGATTGACTTAATAACCAAGAAACTCAAAGAGGCATATAAGGAGGAAGAGCTTTTTGGAAGCAGAAAAGTAGCAATTTTTGACTTAAAGAAGGAGATTTAATACCAAATTCTTTCATGCATCCACGAAATAGAGAAGAGCGAGAAATAGATTAACGGGTTTATTTGCCCCGGATAATACTTGGGAGGAAACAGAGGAAGGTATGGAAAATATAGCTTCAACCTATTTTCAAGAGTTATTTTCAGCATCGAATATTGGAGATATTTCGGAGGCCATTCAAGATCTTCACCCGGCTATTAAGGAGGAGATGAAATATAATTTAACAAAAAATATAACGGAAGCTGAAGTTAGAAAGTCATTGTTTACAATGAATCCAGAGAAAGCCCCAGGACATGATGGTATGACGGCATTATTCTACCAGCGGTTTTGGCACGCAATAAAAAATGATTTGGTAATGTTGGTCAATGATTTCTTCAAAAGTGGGAAATTTGATGAGACTTTGAATGAGACATACATTTGTTTGATTCCTAAAACGGAAAGACCCAAAAGGATGACGGAATTCAGACCAATAAGTCTTTGGAACGATAGTTACATGATTATATCAAAAATTCTTTGCCTAAGGCTCAAAAATATTCTTCCGCGACTAATCTCAGAGGCACAATCAGCGTTCGTATATGGACGACTAATAACGGATAATATTCTGATAGCACAGGAAATGTTCCACGGCCTTCAGACGAACTCGGCATGTAGATCAGAGTTTATGGCAATTAAGACAGATATGAGTAAGGCTTATGATCGGATTGAATTGACGTTTTTAGAAGCTTTCTTAGCTCGTTTTGGTTTTAGTCCTTCTTGGACCTCTTGGATTATGTGGAGCGTACGTTCAGTATCGTATCATGTGTTAATTAATGGACAACCTAGGGGACACGTGTACCCGAAAAGAGGTCTACGACAAGGTGATCTATTATCCCCGTACTTATTTATTTTATGTACGGAAGTACTGATAGTCCAGCTACGAAGAGCGGAACATAAAAACAAAATATCTTGTATTAAGGTAGCTCGGAGAAGCCCAGCTATAACCCACTTGCTATTTGCAGACGATAGTTTGTTCTTCTGTAAAGCAGAATTGGGACAATGTCAAGCGATTTTGGATATTATAAGGAAATATGGAAAGGCATATGGGCAGGAAATAAATTTCAACAAATCCTCGGTGATGTTCAGCAAAAGACTTTCGACTCAAACAAAGGAGAACCTGAAAGGATTCCTAGGTATTCCTACAGAAGGAGGAATGGGGACATACTTGAGAATACCGGAAAGCCTAGGAGGCTCAAAGAGTAAAATCTTTAATTATGTACAAGAAAGATTGAATGATCGAATAAATGGTTGGTCTGCAAAGTTTCTATCGAAAGGAGGCAAGGAAATCTTGATCAAATCAGTTGCTTTAGCCCTTCCTATGTATATTATGTCGTGCTTCAAATTACCTCAATCGTTAACATCAAAGTTAACCAGTGCTATCGCAAAATTCTGGTGGAGTTCCAATGGTTGTAACCGCGGTCTTCATTGGGTGGCATGGGAAAAAATGTGTAAACCCAAACACGAAGGTAGAGTGGGTTTTCGGTCTTTAGAAAACTTTAACACAGTTTTGCTGGCCCAGCAGTATTGGAGATTGTTTCAATTCCAAAATTCTCTGGTTGCAAGAGTACTAAAAGGAAGATACTTTCAAAAGTGTCACTCCTTAGAGGCAAAGAAACCATATTCTCCATCTTTCGGATGGAAGAGTATATTTTCAGCGAAAGAGCGTATTAGGAGAAGAGTTCGAAAAACTTTGGGATCTGGAGGCACTATATCAGTCTGGCATGACTCATGGATACAAGATATAGATCCACGGCCAACAAGAGGTAGAGGGAGGTTTTTACACCCAAATCTAATGGTTAACCATTTAATTAACCCGGCTACAAACGATTGGCATCTACCATTTTACAAGAGTTTATGGACCCGGAAGAGATCCACATAATTCGGGGATTAGTTGTTAGTCAAAGATATAAAGAGGATAATATAATATGGCATTACACAAAATCTAGAACAAATACAGTTAAATCAGGATATTGGTTTGCTCAAACTATGGACGTAAACCCTTTATATCTTGAGAATTGGGGACCGAATGTAAATATTTTAAAAGCACAAGTGTGGAAGATCAAATGTCCCCCAAAACTTAAACATTTCATGTGGCATATATTATCGGGTTTTATGGCCACAAATACTAGGCTTTCTCAAAGAGGTATAAACTATGGTAATATGTCTAACGGTGCGAAACCGAAACGATCAACCATGTGTTATTTGAATGCCCACCATCCTTACAAACATGGGCTTTGTCATCGGTTCCGATGATCTAGGACCGTTTTCCAACGCGTTCAGTTTACACAAATATGGACTATCTATTCTGGAGGATCATATATATTCGGTCCGGAATACGGAAACTGATTGTTATTCATGGATTTTGTGGTTTATCTAGAAAGCAAGGAATCAATTGGTGGTTGAAAACGAACAACCAGTTCCACCTGATATCATTTAACATGCTTTATCGGAATTCTCCTCTTGAAAGGAAGCCCAAATAGTAACGAATCAGTCATTACGACAAGAAGAGTTCCTTGGGCGGGAAGAGAATGGATCACGAAATGTTAGATGCCAAATAGATGGTTCATAGAAGGCGACAGATAAAAATTCAGGCATTGGATGGATTTGCTCACAGGAAAACGGTAAGATCGTGTTTTTGGGGGCTCAATGCCAACGGAGGAGTTTGTCTCCCTTACATGTGGAGACAGAAGCTTTATTGTGGGCAATTAAAAACATTTTATCATACAAGATCGACTGCCAAGAGTTCGAGACCGATTGTGCAGAATTTGTCTCAATGGTGCAATCTCCAAATGAATGGCCTGCTTTCTCCACTATGCTCGAAGAGATTAGTAGTTTATGCAAAAATTTCCGAAACTTCTCTTTCTTTTTAATTTCTCGCTCCTTAAATGGTAAGGCTGATTGTTTAGCTCGTTCGGTTAGAACTTGTACTCTAGTTTCTTCCTTTGTAAACTCTTCTCCTCCTAAATGGGCAACCGTTCATGGAGCTATTTTTTAATTTAATGTTTGGTTGATAAACAAAAAAAAAAATTGATTGTTATTCGGTCCGGAATACGGAAACTGATTGTTATTCATGGATTTTGTGGTTTATCTAGAAAGCAAAGAATCAATTGGTGTTTGAAAACGAACAACCAGTTCTACCTGGTATCATTTAACATGCTTTATCGAAATTCTCCTCTTGAAAAGGAAGCCCAAATAGTAACGGATCAGTCATTACGGCAAGAAGAGTTCCTTGGGCGGGAAGAGAATGGATCACGGGATCTTAGATGCCAAATAGATGGTTCATGGAAGGCGACAGATGAAAATTCAGGCATTGGATGGATTTGCTCACAGGAAAACGGTAAGATCGTGCTTTTGGGGGCTCAATGCCAACGGAGGAGTTTGTCTCCCTTACATGTGGAGACAGAAGCTTTATTGTGGGCAATTAAAAACATTCTATCATACAAGATCGACTGCTAAGAGTTCGAGACCGATTGTGCATAATTTGTCTCAATGGTGCAATCTCCAGATGAATGGCCTGCTTTCTCCACTCTGCTCGAAGAGATTAGTAGTTTATGCAAAAATTTCCGAAATTTCTCTTTATTTTTAATTTCTCGCTCCTTAAATGGTAGGCTGATTGTTTAGCTCCTTCTGCTAGAACTCGTACTCTAGTTTCTTCCTTTGTAAACTCTTCTCCTCCTAAATGGGCAACCGTTCATGGAGCTATTTTTTTAATTTAATATTTGGTTGATAAACAAACACAAAATAAAAAACTTTAACTGTGTTACTAAAAATGTGGTGACCTAGTGGTACAAGGGGTTGGTTCCCTTGTGCCCCGGGTTTAAAGTCTATTTAGTACAAAGAGTTATTCTTTAAATCGGAATATCTAAAGTCTGACTCCCGATATTGAGGAGATTGTGGACCGAAGACTAGGAACTCCCACGGTTTAACAAAAAAAAAACTTTAATTGTATTTACAATACTAGAGATTAAAAAAAAATAGAATGAATAAAAAAAATATCCAAAATCCACCTAAGATTGGTGATTTCTTTAATTAGGCATATCCAGCGTAAGAGACTTTTCTCAGGCCGGTCCCTTTTTAAGTTCGTCCAGATCATTCCAGCTTTTTGCACATCTAAAAGCGGGAGAAAGAGAGAGAGAAAGAGAGAGAGAAAGAGGAGACACAAAGAGAGAACCATCTTCCTCTCCTTTTCTTCGAGACACAAAGAAGAAAGGCCTGAGTTTTTCTGTCTGTAACGAAGAAGAGATATAGAGATATGAGGGAGATCATTAGCATACATATCGGACAAGCTGGGATTCAGGTCGGAAACTCTTGTTGGGAGCTTTATTGCCTCGAACATGGTATCCAACCCGATGGCACCATGCCCAGGTCTTTATTTTCATACATTTATTAAAACGATCGCTCTAGTTTTAGCTGAATTTTTTTTTTTCCAGAAATGCCTATGTTTATTATATCCATACCGTATCCGTATCTAAAAATTTTGAATTTGCTTTCTGTTCTATCCCCGTTTCCTATCTCGAGCCCGTCTCAGTGCAACATAGGTTTATTGTATTTAAGGGCTGGTGAACGTTCTCACGCAGAGCCAAATCTTTGAAGAGACACGGGTTTGATTTAGTCCTAGGCTGAAATTAACAATCCCTCTTTTAGATTTTTTCGTGTAACGTTGACATGGCGACTCATGCTGGGGTTTGGGACAATGGTTCAAGTTTTTCCGCTGGGATCCCAATCATGGTGGGCTACTATGAATAACTTGAACGATAAGAATACGCTCTATAGGTTCCCGATATTAGTTTGAGCTTCGGTTTAGGATCCCCGGTTATTATAAAAAAATGGTTGACATAGCTATAGCTTTGTTTTGGGGCTCAAAATCCCAAATCTTTGAAGAGACATGGGTTTGATTTAGGATTAGGATGAAATTAACATTCCTTTTCGTTAGTTTTTTGGTGTAAAGTTAAACCAATTATGGTGGTCTAGTGGTTGAAAGGCTCATCCTAGCGTTTGGTAGTATGGGTTTGGGTTTATGATCAATGGTTATAAAAGAAAAAGGAAAAAAAAAAAGTTGACATGGCTCTGAGTTTGGGGATCAAAAAGTGCTACTCACGTTGCTGGTTATAATAGATAAATGATCCAACAAATAAAACTTAATAAGTTTATGTTTAGTAATGTGTCATCATATTCATAGGGTTACTTAAAAACGGTGGTTTTGATTTGTTTTTGCAGTGACAGCACCGTAGGTGTAGGTCATGATGCATTCAACACATTCTTCAGCGAGACAAGCTCAGGCCAACATGTGCCTCGGGCTGTGTTTCTTGATCTCGAACCGACCGTCATTGACGAAGTAAGAACCGGCACTTACAGACAGCTCTTTCATCCCGAGCAGCTTATCTCTGGCAAAGAAGATGCAGCCAATAACTTTGCTAGAGGCCATTACACTGGTTAATACATTTTCCATCTCTCTTGTTTTTTTTTCAAGTATTCTCATAGGCTAAGAAAGCTTGATCCACCACTTTCATTTTGTTTAATAGTAAGTAGCAAAACATATGTCATTTTAGGCATATCTGTCTCAAATTTTTGAGTTTTGGTTAAGGTTATTCCGGATAGTGTTAGCAAAGATGAGACAAATTTAAAATCAAGTAATTGTGTGAGCATTTCATGTAGTATTTTTTCTTTTCTTTTTTGCAGTTGTTCTCATTTTGTAAATTGTGCTATTTGTTTTTCTCAAACAAACTTTATTTAGGCTACAAGTACTTGTCTGCGATCATACTGCACTAATACATAGGATCCGATCAGCTCATCAGTTTTTTTTTATCAAAAAAAAGAAGTATTTGTCCTGTTCTTGGTAGTAGCGAATAGAGTATAAAATGTGCACTTAATTTGCTGGCCATAGTAACAATGTACTCTTATCTTCTTTATTTGCTTTGCTTAAAATGGCTCGATGTCAAGTGCCATTTAACCATGACTAGTTCATATGCTAATTTTCATGGGATTAAAATTTTCGTCCCGTTGATGCAGTTGGAAGGGAAATTGTGGACATCTGCCTTGAGAGGCTCAGGAAACTGGCAGATAATTGCACAGGGTTGCAAGGATTTCTGGTGTTCAATGCTGTTGGGGGTGGAACAGGTTCTGGTTTGGGTTCTTTACTGTTGGAGCGCTTGTCCGTAGATTTTGGAAAGAAATCTAAACTCGGTTTCACCATCTATCCTTCTCCTCAGGTACTACTTTCACAGATTTTCATTTTCTATATGACTAAAATAAATAAATTTTAGGCTTGCGACTTCGGTTAACCAAACCAAACCGAGTCTGTTTTTTGGTTATCAGTTAACCAAAGTTTTTCTAGAGGATTACCAAAATTAACCGAACAAATTTCGGTTCGGTTATTGGTTAATTTCGGTTATGAAGTTTAGTTTTTTTTCTTGAAAATTCGGTTAAAATCGGTTAAATTTGGGTAGTTTCAGTTAAATTTAGATGACTCGGTTCGGTTAAATTCGGGTATTGGTAAAAACCGGTATAATTTCTGGTATAATTTGACTTAGGAAAAATTAAAAAAAAAAAACACGGTTAACCGAACCAATCCGGAAACAAAATTGAATTTGAAATGTTGCCGATCAGTTCAACCTGAATAACCGAACTAGAATCGAAAACCAAAAATCTTGGTTTGGTTCGGTTAACATCCGCAGGGCTAGGAAAACATATGTGTTTACTACAGAACTATATAGTGTTCAAACACCTTTTCTTTGGTCTCAGGTTTCTACAGCAGTTGTGGAACCATATAACAGTGTTCTCTCGACTCATTCTCTTCTCGAACACACAGATGTTGTTGTTCTTTTGGACAATGAAGCCATATACGATATCTGCAGGAGATCTTTAGATATTGAGAGGCCTACATACACCAATCTGAACCGCTTGATCTCCCAAACCATCTCTTCGCTTACAACTTCTCTAAGATTTGACGGTGCCATCAATGTGGACATTACGGAGTTCCAGACCAACCTTGTGCCTTACCCTCGGATCCATTTCATGCTCTCCTCTTATGCACCTGTGATCTCATCTGCAAAGGCCTACCATGAGCAGTTCTCTGTCTCTGAGATCACCACTTCCGTCTTTGAACCTTCCAATATGATGGCCAAATGTGACCCAAGGCATGGGAAGTACATGGCTTGTTGTTTGATGTATCGCGGTGACGTTGTGCCTAAGGATGTAAATACAGCCGTTGCTTCCATCAAAACCAAGCGCACAATTCAGTTTGTTGACTGGTGAGTAAGAGCTTAGACTGGTGTGTTGTTTCTTTCTCTCTGTTATGTCTTTGACAACTACTCATTTCAAATCTTTGGTCATGTTAGGTGCCCAACTGGATTCAAGTGCGGAATAAACTACCAGCCACCTTCAGTTGTCCCCGGTGGCGACCTCGCAAAGGTGCAACGAGCGGTTTGCATGATCAGCAACAATACTGCGGTCGCGGAAGTGTTCTCACGTATAGACCACAAGTTTGATCTCATGTACTCCAAAAGAGCCTTTGTACATTGGTATGTAGGAGAAGGCATGGAAGAAGGAGAGTTCTCCGAGGCCCGCGAGGATCTTGCTGCCCTCGAGAAAGATTACGAGGAAGTTGGTGCAGAAGGAGCAGAGGACGATGACGAAGAAGGTGATGAGTATTAAGAAACACACAAGAGTTGTTTTTTCCATTTATTTCTTGAGACGTACATATACAACTCTGTCTATGTGAATGTGATCTCTTATTTCTCATTTGTGTTTGCTGATCGATTGCGCTTATAGTGCCTCTCAATACAAAGTTTGAAAGATTCTTTTGTGGTTTATTTTGGCATTTCAAATGTCTTTTATGTCCAGGCTTGTTTTGAGAGCAAACTGATACAAAGACTCGTAATAAAGACAGTTGTGAGAAGATGTCAATAGTTAGACCAGTCCATGCCCACACCGCGGCATCGGGGGTTGTGAAAAGATGATTATATCAGAAATCTAATCTTACCAGATCCAAGGAAGAGTAAAAATGTGCATAGGAAAAGGACAACCGAAACATACCAGCGAAAAACCAAAGGATGCAAGATTCAAACAAAAGTTCTTGAATTTTAAGGACATGGTTTAACATTCTTCTTCTGACTTCATTTCTGATCACCATTGTTCTCAAGTTCCATCCTTAACTGACGCGAGAAGTCGTCACTGACATCATCATCATCCCAATCGTCTTCCCACTGCTGACTAACTTCTTTCACTTCCTCTTTCTCCACCCAATCTGCCCAAATATAAAAATAAGATCAATAGATATTATTAGTGATAAAACAGAATTGAGAGAGAGTTGAGTAACCTTTTCGGTTATTTATCAAATATGGATAAGATCTTGGTACATTGCTTACATATAACTTGTTGAACCAATATTAAACAGAAAATGCATACACTAAACTCGACTTAACCGAGACTTAAACAAGCTCAATAACTCAATATGTTTTAATAGATATATATTTACATCATAAAATGACACCAAATAGATCCATTCCACATCAGAACTACTCAACTCATAATGCAGAGCCTATCTTTACCAGTTCTTTCAATACAACTATTAGTTAAATTTGAAGACTGTACTGACTTGCAAAGCGAAGTCTGTTGAGATCAGACTCTGATAGAAATGCACTAATAACATACATCAAACACAACTTAACCGAGACTTAAACAAGCTCAAAAACTCAAAATGTGTTAATAGATATATACTTACTTTGGAAAATGACACCAAATAGATCCATTCCACATCACAACAACTCAACTCATACAGCAAAGACTATCGTTATCATTTCTTTCAATACAACTATTAGTTAAATTTGAAGACTCAACTGACTTGCAAAGCAGAACCTTTTGAGATATCAGAATCTGATACAAATTCACTAATACATACATCAAACAAGCTCAATAACTCAATATATGTTAATAGGTATATACTTACATAGGAAAATGACACCAAGTAGATCAATTCGACATCAGAACCACCCGACTCATACAACAGAGACTATCTTTATCAATTCTTTCAATACAACTAGTGATTCAACTGACTTGCATAGCGAAATCTGTTGAAATAAGAATCTAATTCTCTATTTTATTTCTCACAGGAACGAGACACAGAGCAGAATCAACAGAAATCAAGAAACCAAAATCAAAGAAATCACAGCCAACTCAATAACCTTCAGAAATTTGAAGCCTTGCCTATTTATACCAAACCTAAATCATATATCACTTGTTGATGTGGAATCTACACAGATTGTTCACACAATAGCCAAATATAAACCATATAAACATAGACGATTCAAGCGGAAATAGAGCTGAATCAAGTGAAATTGAAACAGCATAGTTTTATCAATTTATACCGAACCTAATCATCAATCACTTTTCGATGTAGAATATATACAGATTGTTAATACAGTAGCTCAATTTTCAGGAGTTCACACACTCGGAAATGGCCAAATATAAACCATATAAACATAGAAGATTCAGGTGGAAATAGAGCTGAATCAAGTGAAATTGATACAGCATAGTTTTATCAATTTATACCAAACCTAATCATCAATCACTTTTCGATGTGGAATATATACAGATTGTTAATACAGTAGCTCAATTTTCAGGAGTTCACACACTCGGAAATGGCCAAATATAAACCATATAAACATAGAAGATTCAGGTGGAAATAGAGCTGAATCAAGTGAAATTGATACAACATAGTATATCAATTTATACCAAACCTAATCATCAATCACTTGTCGATGTTGAATATATACAGATTGTTCATACAATAGCTCAATTTTCAGGAGTTCACACAATCCGAAATGGCCAAATATAAACCATATAGAGCTGAATCAAGTAAAATTTGATAAAGCATACTTGAAGATTTACATCAGGCAAGCATGTCTGAGATAAGTAATCCATTTACGAACCAGAAATCAATTCCTTATACCCGAAAATTTCTCTATTATTTTTTTTTTTGTCAAACTCCGAAAATTTCTCTATCATCCATGAATTTTACGACATAGTAGCTTTACCAGTAAACTAAATAACCGATGATGAATCAATAGAATCAAAGAACTAATCAATAAAAACAAAAAAAAAAAAAAAATCACCTTCGTTGATTTCAAATTCCTCGAACTCATCGTCGTCCTCGAACAGATCCACTTTTATGTCTTCAGTCGCCGCCTTAGGCTCTGCCGCCATAGTTACAGATGTTTAAGCAACAAACCAGATCGAGAAACCTAAGAAGATGGTGATCACGAAACTCGATAAGATTTCCTGAGAAACCTCGTGTCTAGAGATTCAAGAGAATAGAATTGTGAACTATGAAACCCTAACCTCTCTGAGAGCTTTGATGAGCAGAAGACGCCAAGAATGAATTGTGTCGGACCGGTTTACCAAAAAAAAAATGAATTGAATCGGACCGGTTATAATTTATTTTATAATCGAAATCCCGGAGAAAACCCACGAAAACAAAACACAAGCCCAAACAATAAAAACAGGGCCGATACAAAAACAATACAATAAATAAAAAACAATAAAATAAAAAAACATTGATATTATTATAGAAAATATTGATTATGTTATAAAAATCATAAAATGCTGCGTATACATTCAACAATTATGTACAATGGGTGGAATCCACCGTCATTATGCGCTCACAATAATTTATTTTTTTACCTTTCTATAGATTTGTCAAAAAAGCTTTTTACATGGACTACCACAATTGTGAAAACAAATTGTCAAAACTACCACAATTCCAAATACCTTATGAAAAATACCACAAGTAGTGGTTGGATGGAAGAAGAAAGTCGAAAATATCCTCAAAAGCAAAATGGTGTTATGTGTGGTTACATGAGACGAAGATAAGTGATTGTGTCAGAAAAAGTTAAAGACAAGACTGCTCTGATAGCACAGCTCTCTCTCCTAAAAGATGACATCGGGGTTTGCAGCTGCAATGGAAGAGAAGGAAATATCAGCATGGAGGACAATAATGAGCACAACGATATATTGTCTACTAATTCGTTTCGTGTCTACGCATTTATGAAATATAAAAATTGTCCCCTAAACCTAAATTTGTTCCCCAAACCTAAATTTGTCCATAAAAACATAATTCATTAAAATTGGTGGACAAAAAATATAAAGAAACAACATTTTGCGGTTTGTAAGATCGAAATATTGCCTACTAATTCGTCACGTGTCTACGCATCTATGAAGTATAGAAATTGTGGACAAATTTTTAAAAGTTTCAATATAAATGGTGGACAAAACTAGTCGTGGACAATACGATGGACATTATAAAATGATGAACATAAGTAACGATGGACAAAACGGAAGCCGTGTTATAAAATCGAAAACAGGATTGGAAAATAATGATTACCTCTGCAACTGTCATATCAAGTCACGTTTGATGTTTTGGCTGATGAACAACTCCAAAAGTCGTGGTATTAAATCTTAAAGTTGAGAAAGGCAAAATCCAAACACCAAACTTGTAGACTAAAACTAAGCTCCAATACAAAGCAAAGGACAAATACTAATTGGTGGACAAGAAAAAACGAATCGAGAAAAAAAAAAGAAAAGCAAATGATAATGCAATTTCAAAGAGCATTGATTATCATGTGCACCTAACATGTCAATTCGCACATGTCACTTCGTCTGCAAAAAGCAACTGCTTTAGAGGAAGGTTAATATCGTCTTTTTAAATATGGGTTGTGGTATTTGATATAAGATAACAACAAATGTGGTATATTGAACAAGTTTTGGAGAAATTATGGTATTTCTCATAATTTTTTTCATGTCAAAATGGGTTATAACCCGCGGGTTTGCGGGTCAACCCGAATGTACAGTTTTTCTCTGTTGATTCTTCTCCCTCTTCCTCTTCGTCTTCTTCTTTTGTTTTCTTCATGGTGTATTAATTAACGAATTTAGTGAGGTTAAGGTTTATGTAGATGGCGGAGTCATAGGCCAAGAGTCTCGGAGGTTGTGGAAGCCATGACAGTGGCGGAGATCAAAGCCCGAGGTCTTTGCATGTGTCTCCGAAGTTCGAATTCAGTAGCTTCCAATGTGTCTCCAAATTCAAATCCCGAGGTATTCACCTTAGAACCAAATCGAATTCGCGTTTGCAATCGGTTATAGCATCCTATTTATCTCCACTGTCTAGGGCTACCGTCGCTGGAACTGAAAGCATTGAGGTTATTTTCCATCATCTTAATCCATTGTTGTTCTCTTTTTTTCTGAGTTTTGAATTTTCCTGGTTGTTGATTCGTTTATGGCTTTTTTTTCTTTTGAAGATTTAATCATTGCCGACGAAGCCCATCGAGGGGCAGAAAACTGGAACAAGCGGGCTTCGGAAGAAGGTATTGTGATTGTTATCAATCAATTTCTTCTTTTCGTATTTGAGTTTGATTTTTAAACTTTAAAGTATTGAAGTAACTTGATTGGCATTCGATTTCTTTCTCTTGTTTTTGAAAAAAAGAAGAAGAAATCAAACATACGTATTGGTTTAAGAGTTCATTTTGAGTTTGATTTTTGTGATCATAGGATGTTGTTGTTCATACTATAGTTTAATTATCTAAAGCCTAAAGAGCCACTATTTCGTAATAATTTATATGACTTTGTTGTCTATGGTTATCAACTATATGCTGAGCAGAGCCAAATTCAATTACGATCGATTTCGATCATTGTAAACACAATTGAAATCATCGAGAAAACCAAAAAAACATTACAATTCTCTCTCTCGCCTATCAACACTTTCAGTATCTTGTTCTTTCCACGAATATAAGAATTTCGCTATTCTTTATATTTATCTTTACGATAAAATCATATACTTATCATAACACGTTATCAGCACAATCACTCTATATCCAAGCTAAAAATATATTTATAATATATATCCTACTATAGCGGGCAGTTTGTCGCATCGTTAATATTTTACCAGTAATATATCATGGTTGTTGAATGCACCATTATTATTTATTTACTGTCAATATTATAGTAAAAGGCTGAGCCTCCACAAAATTTATTTATTAATAAATATAGATTATATCATTGTTGCTAAATGCACCATTATTATTTATTTACTGTCAATATTATAGTGGAAGGCTGAGCCTCCACAAGATTTATTCATTAATAAATATAGATTATATCATGGTTGCTAAATGCACCATAATTATTTATATTCTGTTAACATACATCTGAGACACCGTAATTATTTATTTAATGTTAACGGACGTCTGAGATGCCATAATTATTTCTTATTTAACGTGGATAACTCTGTCACCATAACACTGCCATTAATATATATTATAGTTATTATATAAGGAGGCTCGGTCACCTGTATATAAATCTTCTATCTGAAAAATGGTAAATTTAACTGATTGCTTATTAAAATTTTCGGATTGATTTTTGTTTAAATCATTTACCCCCAACGGTCACAAAGAAAAATTTTCAAAATTCTTTTCACTTTTCAAACGGTTATGAACAGTGTTTTTCATCTATAAAAACACTTATCTTTCAACCATTTATTTTACTCAAAATATTTTATCTTCTCTTAAATCTTTTTCCATGAAATTATTTAGTTTTCGGTTTGCAAGAAAAATGTTTATCTTGTTGTTAATTTTATGTGCAATTGCAATATTCGCTTATATTTATGGTGTCTTCGTTGTAAAGTGTACTCCCAAAGAATTTACCATAAATATTGGTTTAGTTTTCTATGCATTGTTTTTCTTGTAATCGCTTTAATTATTAATGTAAGATGATATTTTAACATAAATAATATAACTATTCTAATAATATTTTTTGATTTTATTTTAGAAATCAAATTGCAAACATCGAGAGTCTCAAGTTTCCAGCTCTCAAAATCACTGGAGCAAATTACATCACATAGACCACCAATGTAGAATTGTATCCCGATTCAAAAGATATATTTGGTACCATAAAAGAGAAAAATGTATCATCTTCCCCAGATAAAGCAAAAGCAATAATATTTCTGAAAAAACATCTGGATAAAAGTGTAACGCATGATTATGCGAATATAAAAGATCCAGCAGAAATGTGATCAGCCTTAAAAGCTATGTTTGACAATCAGAGGGAGATAACTCTCCCTCATGCCCTAGAGGAATTGAAAAATCTGAGATTTCAGGATTTTTGAGAAAGTGGACGAATATAACTCCGCAATTTTAAGGGTGGTGTCACAATTGAAATATTGTGGTAAGCCTGTCTTTGAAGCAGAAATGCTTGAGAAGACTTACCTCACTTTTCATAAAGAACATCATATCCTTCAAGAACTCTATAGGAGTCGCGGATACAAAATGTTCTCTGAGTTAATTGTGACACTCATATCGATAGAGAAGAATAGCGAGCTTCTCATCAAAAACCACAATTCTCAACTTACGGGGAAAAAAGCATTCCCTGAAGTGAATGCCACGGATGCAAAAAATCCGGAAAGGCAAAATAACACATATCGAGGTCGTGGCGGTCGATTTAACCGTGGACGTGGTAGAACTTACAACTTCAGAGGGAGAAGATCAAATAAATGGGTTCGATCTGGAAATTTTCAGAGCGAAAAAGAAACCCAAGAGACTTTCACTCATAAGCGTGAGAATGTCTTCTTCAGATGCGGATGCAAAGGCATTGGTCCCATGTGTGTCGAACACCCCCGCATCTTTGTAAGTTATACCAAGAGTCCATCGAAGAAAAATGAAAGAAAGTGAACCTCACGGAACACTCTAAGGATACAACGTACCTCGAATCCTCCGAATTTACAAATGATCTCGATGAGACCGCTCTTGCGGATGACTGAAATATTCATAGTGAGACTATTGAATAGTCTTCAGTGATGTCATATATAATTATAATGCATTTTGGTTTTTAACAAATAATGTTGTTTTACTTCTACATATATAATTATCGTACGCTTTTTCTATAATGAATAAAATTTTACTTTATCTTTATTGATGTTTGTGTTAATTACACAAATTGACCACAATACGAATGGAACAATATCCAAGGAAATGGTTCGAGAAATTTGAATACCAGATAGTGGAACAACAAACACTTTCTTGAGAAAAAGAGTTATTTCTCTAACTTAAAATTGGCAAACATTATTATCAATACAATATCAGATCCTACACACCTGATTGAAGGAACTGGAAAAACCAACTTTATGTTGCCTAATGAACCAAAATTTTCCATAAATAACGCCTTATATTCTCCGAATTTTAAAAGAAATTTGTTGAGTTTCAATGACATATACCGTCAAAGGTATGACACTCAGTCTGCAACTGAAAATAAAAAGAAGTATATTTATATAACTTTTGACAAATCAGGCAAAAGGCTTATATTAGAAAAGTTCCCAAAACTTTCTTCTGGTTTGCATCACACTTATATAGATGCAATTGAGTCGCATCTTGTGATCAAAAGAAATCCAGAAGATTTCACACTATGGCATGATCGCCTCGGTCACCCAGGCACCACAATGATGCAAAAAATCATAGAGAACTCACATGGTCATCCACTGAAAATCCAAGAGATTTCTCAGGAGAATAAAATGACGTGTGCTGCATGTTCTCTTGGAAAACTATACAATAAATAAAAAAAATAAAATAAAAAAACATTGATATTATTATAGAAAATGTTGATTATGTTATAAAAGTCATAAAATGCCGCGTACACATTCAACAATCGTGTACAATGAGTAGAGCCCACCGTCACTATACGCGCACATTAACTTATCTTTTTACCTCTATATATACGATCGATTTCGATCGTTGTAAACACAATTGATATCATCGAGAAAACCAAAGAACATTACAATTCTCTCTCTCTCTCGCCTATCAATACTTTCAGTATCCTGTTCTTTCCATGGGTATAATAATTTCGCTATTCTTTATATTTATCTTTACGATAAAATTATATATTTATTCATAACAGATTAATCATTATACATTTATCATCATCTTGGCAAGAACTACTATCCTCATCACATGCCACATTTCTTCTCAAAATTAAAAGACATATTTTATCTCACGCTAAACTCTTTACCATTGTATGTTAATGTAAGAAGGATATACAAGTGGAGATGTGGAAGTAGTAAAACTTGTGTTGAGACATTATTCTTCTTCTCTCTTGTTTCCATCTTTTTCCATTTAGTAATATTTTATACACATATAATATATGTAACACATACAAGTATATATAAGTATATATACTATTATTATGTGATAGTTTCATAAAACGTTATCAGCACGATCGTCTCATGGTTCGATTGTTATGCCGTCTTACCGTACATACTATACCGGTTTTCCATCAGTTCAAAACCACACCGTATTTTTGCCCGTTTAATACAGTAAAAGGTAACATTTAATTATGTTGAATTTATGTCAAAATTATGCCGAATTTATTATTTACGAAGTGTTAGGTCAAACCTCCTCTTTGATTATATTTCTAGAGTTGATGGCTCCTTGAATTTATGTAATCATGTCAATATATCACAAACCTCGATATTGCGGTCCTAGATATTTCTGAAGGAAATTTATATAACCTGGGCCTTAGATGCAAATATGCATATAAAATAAACTGATTTCTCGACACTATTAGTCGATTATGAGTGACATAAGATGAAAACAATGGTGAAAACCATGACATTTTTATGCCACTACATCTATGATGGTTTAAAAAGTGAATATACCACGAGAGAAGATCATGAGAATTTTTGGCAATTGCTTCAAGAAAAGTTTAACTACAAGAAAACAAACAGATTTTCTATGGCATTTCCGACGGCCAGTATTTCGTCGGAAATTACTGACGCTTTTCTGACCGTTTTACGATGAAAAGTGTTACCGTCGGAAAACCGTCGGATTTTACCGATGGTAAGGGTTCCGTCGGAAATCCGATGGTCATTTCCGACGGATTTTCGGCGGAACTAAATACCGACGGATTTCCGACGGATATCTCCGACGTAGACATAATGGAAAACATGCTTTCAACATGTGTTATAAACCGTCGGATTTTCGACGGTTTGTGGTTACAATAATCAAAATCTAAAAACGAAACATACTCTCTTTTTCTAATAGAAAGAACATTCTTTTTCACGATAATACCTCTATATGAATTGATTATAATATATGTTTTACAGTTCTAAAATAATTTTCAAATTTTTTTTAGAATTTTTAAGTCATAAAGTATAGTTTAGTTTATGTTGTTTTGTGAATTTGTGTTTAAATTAATAAATTTATATATTTGTATGTTTAGATATTTGTCTTGAACTTGTTTGAATGATCATAAGGCATAAACATCACATATATGATTTGTGTGTCTAAATTTGATGGAAAATGATGCCCTAACACACAAACCGTCGGAAATCCGTAGAAAAGTTCCTAAGGATTTTCGACGGAATGTCCTACCTGTCGGAAATCTGTGGAAAATTTCCGACGAATTTTCGACGGTTTGTGGTTACAATTATCAAAATCCAAAAACGAAACTTACTCTCACTTTCTAATAGAAAGAACATTCTTTTTTCACGATAATACCTCTATATGAATTGATTATAATACATGTTTTAGTGTTCTAAAACAATCAAAATTTTTTTGTGATTTTGTGTTTATATTAATGAATTTATATATTTGTGTGTTTAGATATTTGTTTTGAACTTGCTTGAATGATTATAAGGCATAAACATCACATTTATGATTTGCGATGGATATTATGATTATTATATTGTTCCACCGTATTAATCGACCTTTCACAATACATGCATACTTGTTAGACCCACGAAAAATTTCCTACGGATTTCGACGGGTTTTGGATTTTGACTGCCAAAAGGCGCGAATTAACTCCCCAAAATTTGGGGAAGCGGCATTTAATTTTAGGTTTCCGACGGATTTCTGATCGGTTTAATGAAACCGACGGATTTCGCGGTCGAAATTTTTATGATTATAATCCCAAACCTCTTTTTCTCCCCCGAACGGTTGCCACAATCTCTGTCTCTCTCTCAAATTTTTTTGGATTCTCTCCACATTCTCTCTACAATTCTGGGCAAATCATGTAAGTTTTCATTAATTTTTGTGTTTAAATAATGTATTAGTTGTAGATATGTGTTGTTAGATGTAGTAATTAGGGTTTGGAATGAAAATTTGTTAGTTTTGGTGGTTAGTTAGGGATTTGGAATGATTTTTGTGTAGATTTTTGATGAATTTGTTTGTTTATGTTGTTAGATAGTTTCAGGAATATTGAAAGAGTCAATTAGCTACAAAACAAAAATAGAGACCAAAATTATGTAGATAACAAAAAATGATTTTTACTGTTTGTGTTGTCCAAAAAGAATTTCTAGAACATCACTAACATAAATAAAATAAAATATTGAAATCCAGAGTCTACAAAGTCTGAAATCATACTAAAAATAATCCATACGAAAAAACTACCAAGTCTAGCGCAAAAACTGAAACAAAAACTCGAAGCTTCGTCAACGAACTGCTCCTCCCGAACCTCGTCTGCACGGAAATCAGAACTTATGTGAGCGAAAATCGCTCAGTGAGACTACAAACCCGACAGACATGTACCAACACGGTCTGATCCCGCAAAATTAATGTTCACGTGTTGCTACAACCAAACAAATATTCAAATTTACAGAAACATGACTAAACATAGTAAACGTAATAACTTTCACCAGAGCTGAACGAAATAATATCCAAAAAACATAATGATATCAACAAAACAGAACGACCAGGTATCTAGCAATGCAACAGCATAAACGGAATGGTTCAACCCCAGCATTGGTCGACTCAAACTAGATGATACTAACAGAATATAAACATAATAAACCCGATAGTGATGTTGGCGGCTAACGAGGTGATATGGAAGTATGGTTCACGGCATTAACCAATTCCAATACCACTAACAGAATAACAGAATATTTTATACATCCATTGGCGATGCCGGCGGCCATGGATTGCTCAATAGAGCTAGCTAAATCAGAATAAGCATATCTCATCATCAAAATCATAATCTAGAATAATTCCTAACAAAATCAAATAATTTCCTAATCTCGGACTTTCAAATAATTCAATTATTTAATATCATCTTACAACTTAATTAGTTAAATTAAATTCAATTAAAATAATTAAACTCTTTAGAAATTTCAAAAAAAAAATACCAAGACAAATTCTCTAAATATTATACTATCGTATAATAACTGAAAAGGGAGTTAGAACTCACCTGAGATGGATATTCAGTTTGATCGAACTTTTAACCAAAAATTCTACAAACTCCCACGAAGACCAAATAATTCACCTGAGTTTTATATACCATCAAAAAGGTTTCGACGAGAGCAATCCGAATCAGATATCGGTTTTTCCAAAATCGGTTTAAAAGGCACTGAACCGGCCCAAATTGTAATCGGTTTAAAACTAAAACATGTCGAAATTGATAACTAATTTCAGGCGTGTAAACTAATTCAACAGGGAAGTCTAGAACCGGTTTTATATCCTTAAGAACCGATTGAATGGGCTTCTGATTAAGCTAAAACTTGAGATTGGAAAAACTTACCGATCAAATTCCGATCAACTCCGACCTCCAAATGACGAACAGTAAGTGGCGTTGGATTCTTATGATCAAGCAGTTTCTAACAAGCTATTCGTTGAACTCTAACTCTCTCTGAAATTAAATCTACCATTAAAGACCTTGAAACTCACTTTGATGGAAAAAAGAAGTGAGGAAGAAGAAGAGAGAGCTTACCCAAAGCTCGGATTGAGTTTGAAGATGATTAGAAACAGAAAACTAGCAACGACAGTTAATGGCGAACGTAAATCACTGGCAAAAATCGATTCATAAATCGCCGGCAAGGTTTCAAGATAGATTTGAGAAAATAGGTTTGAAGAACTCACCAAAATTCTCCAAATTCTAAAAAAAAAAAAGCGACAGCTAGCTTTTGGGGATTCAAAACGCATATATGTATATGCGATATTAGAGCTATGAATCGAAGAATTTGATTGACAAAATCGATCCCAAAGTCTTCGGAAGAGGAGCTCGGATTTTCCTATATTTTGCTATTTTATACTTTAGTCCTTGCATTTCTTACTATTTACAAAATTGCCTTATAACTTATGAATTGATCAACTGATCAATTTAACCCAAAACGTTCTTCTCATTTTCTTTTAATTTTGGGTGTTACATGAAGAGAGCTTTATGCACTGCTCATGTCTTAGCTATCCTTATGTTTGATAAACCGTTTGTAGTGGAAACTGATGCAAGTGGTCAGGGAATTAGGGTTGTTCTTATGCAAGAAGGCCACCGTTAGCTTATATATGTCGACATTTGAAGGGTAAGCAACTCCACCTCTCAATCTATGAAAAAGAATTGTTAGCAGTGGTCTTTGCGGTGCAAAAATGGACACATTACTTGCTTAATGGTCATTATGTGATTAAAACTGACCAGAGGAGCCTTAAATATTTGTTGGAGCAGAGGTTAAACACTCCTATACAGTAGTAGTGGCTTCCATAACTCCTTGAGTTTGATTATGAAATCCAATATAAAGAAGGTAAAGAGAATTTGGTCGCGGATGCTCTCTCTCGGGTGGAGGGGTCTGAGATACTTCATATGGCTTTATCAGTGTTGCATTATGATTTTCTAAAGCGTATCTAAGCATGTTACGAATCAGATGGAGTGATGAAGTCGCTGATAGCTAAGCTTAAGGCAAAACCGGGGTTTAAGCAACATTTTTTTTGTCCCAAAATATTTTAAGGAGAAAAAGCAAAATCGTTGTTCCTGCTGATATCTCTTCGCGAAATACCATTTTGGAATGGCTTCATTGTTCAGGGGTTGGTGGTCATTCCAAAAGAGATGCAACTCATCAGAAGGTCAAGAGTTTCTTTTATTGGAAGGGTATGGCTAAGGACATTCAAGCTTATATCAGATGCTGTTTTGTTTGCCAGCATGCAACTATGACAATGTTGCGTCTCCGGTATTTTTGCAACATCTCCCTATTCCTAATGCCATCTGGTCTAACGTTTCTATGGATTTCATC
The DNA here is from genome assembly GCA_900406395.1 of Kernera saxatilis. Classification (NCBI taxonomy): domain Eukaryota; kingdom Viridiplantae; phylum Streptophyta; class Magnoliopsida; order Brassicales; family Brassicaceae; genus Kernera; species Kernera saxatilis. Next base: position 83,386 of record OVAY01000075.1, read on the forward strand.
GAAGGCATTCCCATTCTTCTGGAAAATCTATCATTTTTTTCATTGTTGACCATCTCACAAAAGCTGCTCACTTTGTGGCTCTGAGTCACCCATATTCAACTGCCACTATTGCTTGCCAAGTTCCATAGTGATTGAAAAGGACATAGTCTTTCTCAGTGAGTTTTGGAGAGAACTCTTTACCTTACAAGGAGTCTCTCTTAACTGCTCTAGTGCTTACCATCCATAGAATGACAAACAGAGAGAAGTGGTCAATAGATGCTTGGAAACATACATGAGGTGTATATGCAGTGGCATGCCATATTTGTGGAGTAAATGGTTGCCTTTGGCTGAGTATTGGTACAATATGAGCTTCCAGTCTTCAGCTCAGATGACACCTTATGAGGCAGTCTATGGTTAGCCTCCACCTCAATATCTTTCGTACTTACTTGGTGAATCTAAAGTCGCTGTGGTTGCTAAGATTTTACAAAAGAGGGAGAACATGCTCTTGATCCTCAAGTTTCATCTTTTGCCAGCTCAACATCGGATGAAACATGTAGCGAATAAGAAGAGGTCTAAACGTGGTTTCAATATTGGGGATTATGTGTATGTGAAGCTTCAACCGTATAGACAGCGTTTTGTGGTACTACGGGTGAATCATGAATTGGCTCCAAGGTACTACGGTCCATACAAAATACTTGGAAAATGTGGGAAAGTTGCTTATAAGCTGGTGCGTCCTGAGACATCGAAGATCTATCCCGTGTTTCATGTATCTCAGCTAAAGCTACGAGTGGAGAATCCATTGGTTACCACGCAATTACTTTATGTTATCAAAGATGTGCTGATTAAGGAACTTAAATGTGTTCGGGAGCGTAAGATGGTGAACAGACAAGGCAAAGCGGTAATTAAGATTCTAGTTAAATAGTCAAAGGAGGATGAAGCTGAAGCTACTTGGGAATTTTTGTTTGAATTGCTGCCGAAGTATCCAACATTTCAACCATGAGGACACAATTGTTTGGGAGGGAAGGATTTGATACAAGAAATACATATATAGACACGTGGAGGGTGGATATTACAACATTGGTTCAACGATGGAGATAAATTTGAAGTTTCAAATGGTGTTAATAAGGACAAACAGAATTTTCAATCATTCATGAAAGTTTGTCGAGATTCATTTCTCTTTCTCTCTCTTTTCTGTTAAGTGACATTTTTGTTTATCCAATTCAAGGATCTTTTCTTATTTCTAGATTCTTGTAAGGTGAGCTTGGGATTCTTTGTTTTATAAAAATAGAATTTCTTTTCAGAACTTAATTGGGTTTTTTTTTTGTATCACTCCCCGACCAAGAGAGATGTTGTTATGACATTGTCACCATCTCAGTCTTCATGAACATTGGCGATGTAAGTATCTGATCTGAATTTAAGTCGACAATAAATAGGTGAAGCAACCTTCTTTCAAGGACAAACATGTGGGAAAATCTCCACCGCATAGCCTTATCTCAATTTTTGATGAAGAACCAAAGTATTTAAAGTAGGATAACCAAAAATAAAACGATTAAAAAGACAAAGCATTGTTGGTGGTGGCAAAACCACCAATCAGTGGCTTTCAAAAAAGGAAGATCAAGGTTAAAAGTCAACAATCCACTTTAATCATCTATTTCCATAGGGTAAGTATGAAAAGCAAGTTTAGAGTTCTACTAGGCATTTCATCAAACATATTTTGAGCACAAAATATCCATGATATAAGTTCAAGGTAGCTAAACCTTAAACAGGGTTAAAGTTAACGAGTGGAGAAGGTTGAAGATTTGATGAAAAAAAAGTGAGATTAGAGAAAAAGCAAGGTTTTTAGTTTTTCAAAATCGTGAAAGAGTAAGCGTGAGGGAGAATCGTGATGGGAGAGAAAATAGAGTGGTTTGAGTGAGAAATCCGGTTTGATTTTGTGAATTTTGAGTGACAAAACCGGAGATTTTGATTTAAATCGAAAAGCACTTACTTGGGCATGATTTCGGTGTCCTTCCATCTGAAATGGGGAGGTTTAAAAAATGCTCTAGTGGAATTTTGTCCCTGTTTCGGGTCTCAACTTGTCAAATTAAGGGGTCCAAAATGGACCTTCGAATGTTCCAAAAAAATCCCAACCATTATGACCCACTTTCCTCCTGAAATGGACGGGTCCGAAATGGGTTCCTGCAAAGACTCAAAATTCGTGATCCTTAATACCGTTCTCCTGACATCTCAAACCTGAAATGAAAGAAAAACAAAAACAGAAAATCAAAGTGAAAGAATGCAATAAAGAATATGTACAAAGGATACCATGGGAATGCCTCCACACGCACTTGTTTTACGTCTTTAGTTTGATGTTATTAAAGCGGTAAGGCACTTGGGTGGTCCAAATAAGGAAATGTGGTGTGCTCCTCAATCACCATATTTGCCTAATAGGACTTACAACGCTATCCATTCAAGGTAAACTCTCTCTCGGCTCTCCCCCGGTCCTGTTCTACAACACAGTTGTTCCGTAGGGAGGGACTTCTTTTATAACAAATGGTCCCGACCATCTTGACTTGAGTTTCTCGGGAAACATCTTCAAGCGCGATTTGAACAACAATATTTGGTCTCCCTCTTTGAACTCTCGTTTGATGATTTGAGAATTTCATGAAAAGCCTTTGTTTGTTCTTTGTAGATTCTTGAACTCTCATAGGCCCCTTGTCTAATTTCGTCAAGCTCTTCCAATTGTATCAACCACTTTTCTTAAGCAGATTTGATGTCAAAGTTGCAAATTTTGGTAGTTCATAACTCTATAAGTAAATGATAAGACTTCCCATAAAGAAGATTGAATGGTGTTGTTCCAATGGGAGTTTTGTAGCGGTCTTATACGTCCATAGAACATCATCAAGTTTCATACACCAATCTTTTCTTAGTTATCCTATCCGTCTTTTGTAAAATGTCTTTGATTTGGGGGTTAGACACCTCGACTTGACCTGAAGTTTGGGGATGATACTTTTGTTGTAATCTTATGCTTAACTACGTGCTTCTTCAAAAGATTCTCAGAAACCTTGTTGATGAAGTGACTTCCACCATCGTTAATAAGTAGCACACCTCAATAGCATGTATCTCCAAAAGCTTATCCAACATCGCCTCATCATGGGAAGCCCAAATCATATTGACTTGTTCTCCGGGAAGAGAGTCATCAATGGGTATTACTTCCTCGATTTATGAGAGATGATCCGCTACAATATTTTTGATCCATTTCTTATCCTTAATCTCAATGCCAAACTCTTGCAGCAAGAGGATATCTAAGCAACATCAGCTTTGCATCTTTCTTCGCAAGTAGATATTTCAAAGTGACGTGGTCGGAATGAATAATTACCTTGGAGCCAACAAAGTATATAAGACCGAAAATTCTCAAATGTAAACACAATTGAAAAGAGCTCCTTCCCCGTTGTCGCATACTTCACTTGTGCATCATCCAATGTTCTACTTGCATAGTAGATTACATGGAGCTTAGAGTCTTTCTTTTGGCCCAAATACGCGCAAATGACATAGTCACTTGCATCACACATGGCTTCAAATGGTAATTCACAATCTGTCGGTTGAACAATGGGTACCCTCACCAAGGCTTCTTTCAAACTCACGAAAGAATCGTAACAATTCTTATGAAATGAGAACTCAACCTCATTGGTCGAACTATGCTTGAGAAATCCTTGATAAACCGTCTACAGAATCCGCATGCCCCAATAAGCTTCTCACACATTTCACTCAAGTTGGTACTTCCAAATTAACCATCACCTTAATCTTTGCCTTATCAACCTCTATATATACCACTTTCTGAAATCTTATGACCGAGCACAAACCGTTTTTGACCATGAAGTGGCATTTTTCTTAATTGAGGACGAGGCTTGTGTCTTCACATTGCTTGAGTACCTTGCAAAGATTAGAAAAACACACATGAAAAAGAATTATAGACCGAAAAGTCGTCCATGAAAACCTCCATTACGTCCTCAATGAAATCTTAGAAAATAGACATCATACATCATTGAAAATTTGCTGGCGCATGTGGTAAATAGCAATGAAAAGTTGGAAAATTAGTAAAGTAGTAGTGAAAATTTGAAAATTAGGTGAGAAAGAGAGAAATTTTTATTTAGTTTTTACCCTTAATCAAAATCATCTTCACTATTTATATATACAGCGAGTTAAAAAACGATTTAACAAGTTAGATATGTTCTATTTCTTTTTCTTTATAACATAACTAATCTGACGAAAACATATTATTTTAACACCGATATCCAAAATCCGACGAAGAAAATGGAAAGTGTTCAACATTTAATAGATGTACAATTTGTTTTAACAAGTTAACTATACTCGTAACGTGTTAAGATTTACTATGTCATACAAATATATAAATTTGTATTTAATATTTTATTTATTATGTTGTCAGATCCAATATATATTAATATACTAAGTTGCACAAAGCAACAAATGTGATGTCTTGTAAAATAATGAGATGTGTATTTTTATAACATATTAAATCATAAAAATTTACTCCAATTTTGTTTTTAACTTGATAACTCATTTGTTACTTGTTAACTTATATGTTACTTGTTTATCGAGTTCAATAATTCAATTGTTACCAACTAAATTATACAGTATCATGTTTATTTAGATCAATAATATTGTATTTAACGTGATAATGTAGTTAGTAGAAATCGATATATTCATAAATTTGGATATAGAAAAACACATGCAAAAATATTTATTAATTCTATGTTTAGCTCGTTAACTAATTTATTAATAGTTATCTTTTTTTATTAACGTGTCTATTTATGAGAAAAAATCACATCAAAAATATCATAAAATATGTCGGTGATAGTCAACAAAAGGGATATCAACATTCGAAAACAGATAAATAAAATTTAGAGAAGACCTAAATAAAGAACAGAAGATAAGGATATAATTGAAAAAATTATCTCTCTCTTACTTACATAATTAATAAAGTTTCATTGATATTTACCTAAATTCTCAAATTTTCTATTGATATTTAGTGCAACGATGAATTGGTGGAATAATACTTTTTGTGTCTTAAATTAGGCAACTAGCATGTGTGAGGACAATTTTATGTAACTAACAAAAACAACTAAAAATATGACCAAAATACCCCTAATTTTTGGACCACATATCACTATTTTTTGGACCACATAGGACCACAAGTGGCCGTTTCTCTAAAAATAATATTATTTTATATTTTATTTATATAAAAATAGTTTTCTTTACTCATTAAACTTATATCAAATATATACATATTTACTTAAAATTTATATAAAATATATATACATATTTACTTACATATATGAACAATAATTAACATAATCAAACACAGTAAACATAATTAACTATTTATATAATAATTATAATTTACTATTTATGTGACTATATAATATTTTTACAAATAGTTAACTATTATAGAAAATATAATTAACTATATATATTAACTAGAGTTAATTATTTAAATAGTAAATATTTGTATAGTTTAATATAGTTAACTATATGAAAGTTTAAAAAATATAAATAGTTAAAAATTAAACAGATCGTTGATTGTAATTACTAATCATATTGAACAAAATTAGAAATTTTTTTTACATATAATTGACAATAAGCTTTTACTATGTAAAATTAATTTTACATATAGTTACATATGTAAACATAGTTGACTATGTTTCATAATAATTAACATAATTGACTATGTTTTATAGTAATTAACATAGTTGACTATGTTTCATAGTAAACATAGTTGACTATGTTTCATATTAAACATAGTTAACTATGTATCATATTAAACATAGTTGATTATTTACATGAATATATAATATTTTTACAAATAATTAACTAATATTGAAAATATAATTAACTATTTATATATTAACTAAAATTAATTATTTAACTAAATATAGTAAATATTTGTATAGTTTCATATAGCTAACTATATGAAAGTTTAAAAATTATAAATAGTTAAAATTTAATAAATAGTTGATTGCAAGATAAGATTTTTTAATATATAGCGGACAATAGGTTCTAACTATGTAAAATTAATTTTACATATAGTTACATATATAGCTAACGATAGTAACTCGATAAGTATAGTTAAATATTTATATAAATAGTAACTATTAATTAATTATTAGTGTTTGAATAAAAATAAGCGATTTGTTCGATAAGCCTACCGAAAACGTGGAGGATAAAATAGGTTTGAATAATATTTATTAGAAATCAATTGTTTGCAACAACAGAGAGTAAATACAAGCTAATGCTAAGGTCTCTTAAGTTCTAGTTGTGGAATGTTCTCTGTTCTTATCTTAGTTTTTGGATGTCCCTCTTAGGGTTTCTCTTTGCTCTATTTATAAAGAGGTTTCCTAGACCGCTTGGGTATAGCAATCGACTCTACTTGACTCCTCTAAATATTTAGGAATATCTCCTTTTATCTCTTAGGAATAAGTCAATAATAGCTTACGCGTTTTCCGCGGCAGCTCAGCCTATGCGTTTTCCGCGACAGCTCAGTCTATGCGTTTTCCGCGACAGCTCAGCCTATTCGTTTCCTGCGATAGCTAAACTTATGCGCTTCCTGCGGTCGCTCAGCTTATTCGCTTCCTACGGTCGCTCGGCTTATGTGCTTCATGTGGTCGCTCGGCTTATGCGGTTTCCCCAGTCGATATAGCACTTATATCATGGGCTTTTGAATTTATGTTGGGCTTGACCCAAGGGAATAAATTATTCCCAACAAATTACCTGCACTCTTCATTTTCGTTATTAGAACCTGGAGAGTAGTATCAAATTACCATTTCGCAAGGAAGAGCATGCCCCCCATTCGTCATGACAGTACCTCGTTGAAGGATGAAATGACACATGTTGCGAGTGGAGATGTGCTTCTTGTGGTTGCTTTTTAACTTTTTGGAATGCCCGTTAAGACCTATTCTCTTTCTCCTTTCAGACAAGTCATTTTAATCAAGTGACAAAAACTCTTTTTTCATAAGTAGAGGCTTTCACCATGGTGAATCATCATGTTCCTATTTTCGAAGCTCTCATAGGCACAAACATCAATCACGAAGAAGTGGTTGCTGGTAGCGTTGCTATTGAGGTCAGTGCCATTGAGCTCGATACAGTCGAGCATGTTATCATCAAGTTGAGTACTGTTAAGCCTGCTACTATTTTTTTATGAGCGATTTTCTTCGTTCAACAGTTGGGACCTTACTTTTCTAGGCTTTGTGTATGCGAACCCCTCTATTTTTTGTGGTCATTAACTATGTTGTGTAACGATGGTCGTCATTCCTCTTTATTATAAGGCTTTGCCTTTGATTTCTTGGTGGTGATTGTCACTACTCTATTTTGGAGGTTTCGTCTCTGCATTGTCTCGTAGTCCTTCATATGCGTTATGCACTTGTTGCATAACGTGCAACCGTTATGAAGCACGTTGCGATGCAATATCAATATTTAGGCAGAATACATCTTTTCAGATTGTAGACTATGTATATTAACTCTCCATCTATAATCATATGTGATTACCCAGCCATATGCAAATTCTATTGTTGCTTTTACAATATATAATGCTGCTTTAGCAGTCTATAACATATGTTGTTCTTTCAGCAATCCACGAAGATTTCATGCTAGAAAAGATCCATGCTGCTTGAGCATGTAAAATTTTTATGAAGTCATGACGTTCTGCAATTTTTGAGACCGCCGATGTTGGTTCTGGTTCCAATGAGCTTGTTATGTCTTGTTTTGTTAATTTTAGTGAAATGGTGAACGCTTTATTTTGTAGTTAGAATTACCACGTATGCCAAAACGTGTAGAAAAACCTTATTTTATCTTTATTGTTGACTCTTTTACGTTTTCCATTGGCGGTCATGACGTCTTCGGTTATCTGTGAGCAATTTTCACTGTTTAATTTTCTTCATAAGTATTGTCTCTGCTCATTTGTACAAAAGACTTTGACGTTATTTCATATTCTATATGAGTCACATAATGTTATATCGTTTTAGTGATATTTGCAGTCGTTCTTATTATTTACCACATATAATCAGTATTGTAGTATTAGCAATTAGTGCAGTAGCTATTTTTAGCTTGTGCATCGTTTGCATTGCTACTGCTAGCTTATGCATCGTTTGCAGTTGTTATTGCAAGCATGTGCTACCTTAATTGTAATTGTTTCTGCAATATGCAAAATTTTAATTAAGCCTAAGCATATGCAATGTTTGTAGTTGCTGTTGCAGGCTTATGAAATGTTTGCAGTCGCTTCCGCAACTTGCCAAATTTTAATCAAGCCTAAGTATATGCAATGTTTGCATTTACAGTTGCTGTTGCGGACTTATGCAATGTTTGTAGTCACTCTCGCAATTTGCTAATTTTAATAAAGCCAAAGCATATGCAGTGTTTGCAGTTGTTATTGCTGGCTAATGCAATATTTGCAGCTGCTCTTGCAACTCACAAAATTTTAATGAAGTCATAGCATGTGAAATGTTTGCAGTTGCTATTGCTGGCTTATGCAATATTTGCAGTTGCTCTTGCAACTCACAAAATTTTAGTGAAGCCATAGCTTAGGCAATGTTTGCCGTCGCTATCGCCGGCTTATACAGTGTTCGCAATTGCTTTTACTACTTGCAAATTTTTAATAAGGCCAAAGCATAAGTAATGTCCGCATTTGCTATTGTTGGTTTATACAGTGTTCGCAGTTGTTTTCACAACCTGCAAACTTTGAATGAGGCCAAAACATATGAAATGTATGCAGTTGTTATTGCTGGCTTATACAGTATTCGCAGTTGTTTTCACAACTTGCAAACTTTTAATGAGGTCAATGCATATGCAATGTCCGCAGTTGCTATTACTGGCTTATACAGTGTTCGCAGTTGCCTTCACAACTTCCAAACTTTTAATGAAGCCAAAGCATATGCAATGTATGCAGTTGCTATTGCTGGCTTATATAGTGTTCGTAGTTGCTTTCGCAACTTGCAAAACTTTAAAAAAGCTAAAACATATATAATATATGCAGTTGCTATCGCTGGCCTATGTAATGTTTGCAGCTGCTCTCGCAACTTGCAAAATTTTAATAAAACCTAAACTTATGCAATGTTTGCAATTGTTGTTGCATGCTTATACAATGTTTGCAGTCGCTCTCGCAACATGTAAATTTTAATAAAGCCAAAGCATATGCAATGTCTGCAGTTGCTTTTGTTGGTTTACGCATTATTCGTAGCTGCTAGCGCAACTTACCAAAACTTTATCATAACGTCACAATGTTATAGCGCATATTCAATCTCTATGATCTAGTCAATCGTTGATTCTTTCATAAAGACACCTTAATGTCTGTTGTTTCGCCTTTTCTATAACTTTAATGCTATTTTATAACTTTAATGTGAGACGATTTCCTTGGCGATTTTTCATCTCTTTACGCAATTCCGAGCTCTATCAAACAAGAATTCCCTTAAGTGACCTTCTTTCAGGAGCTTGTTCACTTCCAAACTCAACGTATTGCAATCTTCAGTTCTGTGACCATGGTCATTGTAAAATTCACACCACTTCGAGCTATCGCATTTCTCGTATGGTGTTCTCATCTTTTGAGGCCATCTTACCATTCCACCTAGCTATTTTAACACACGATCAATTCTGCGTGAGAAATCAAAAGGTTGCTGATGTCTATCCATGTCGACGTTGAGTGTTCATCGCTTGGTCTTCGGTATGGTTTATCATCTCTAGTTGTCCTTTCATTTCTTACTACACGATAATCAGACCATAAAGAATGTCGATGTCGATAGGCAGGGTCTTCTTCCCACTTGATTTGCGCTTATGCTCTAGAGAGCACATCCTCCATTGATTTGCATTGATATTTTGTTAGCTCCTTGTATAGGTCACCGCTTGGAAGCAAACCTCTTTTAAATGTTGAGATTGCGGTAGATGTAACACAACCTGGTATGGACATTTTCTCTTTGTTGAAGCGTCCTACGTAACTACATAGTGACTCTCCTTTCTTCTGTATGACCTCGTAGAGGTCATCATCTGTCTTCTTTGGATTCATGCTGCTTGCGAATTTCTCAACAAAACGATCCGTCAGTGTTGCAAAAAAATCTATCGAAGCGTTGGGCATGTTCGTGAACCATTGAAGGGATGATCATGTGAGGCTTGAGCCGACTCTCTTGCATATAGTAGCTTCGCAATATTACTTTGCAACTGCTGTTGTGAACATTCGCTGCTTGTACTGTGCTATATGATTATCATGATCGGTAGTCCCATCATACATCTTCATTATGGGGAAAGTGAACTTCTTTGGCATCTCTACGAGTGCGATTGCATCTGTGAATGGAGTGTCCGCATAGCAATTAGGAGCGCTCTTCGTAATAGGGGGAGCTGGGAAGATGTGGCAACAAAGCTTCCATCGCTTCAAAGCGTTTGGAGAACACAACATTCAGATAGGAACCTTCTGCTGAACAGTCTACCTCTGGATCGAAGGATGTAACCAAGGATGGGGTTACATGTGTTGTTCCACCTGTACCTGTTCCGAGTGTACCACGTTCGTGACGTAGTATTGATCTGTCCATAGATATCGGAGTATCCTCCAGTATTCACATTTGCGTGATTTGTGTGCGTAGTCTTGTATGAGAGTCCTTGTTTGTGTTTCCCTCACCTCCTGGGGAACGTCGGTTAGTAAAGACGCGTTCGCTGCTCTCAAAGAAGTGTTTACTTCTTTTAAGGAGGTGTTCTCTGCTTCGAGCAGAGCTAGCTTCTCTTGATTATGCTTCAGTTGGGCGGTGAGTGCCTCCAATTGAGCAGCGGGATCAAGAACGATATCGTTGTTTTCTCCTCCGTTAATCATGTCTCATGTAGTGTTGCTTATGCCCCTCCTTCTAGCGCCAAGTTGTTTGGGTAAAAATAAGCGATTCGTTCGACAAGCTTATGGAAAACATGGAGGATCAAATATTGTTGAATAATCTTTATTAGGAATCGATTGTTTGCAACAACAGAGAGTAAATACAAGCTAATGCTAAGGTATCTTAAGCTCTAGTTGTGGAAGGTTCTCGGTTCTTGCCTTAATTTTTGGATGTCCCTCTTAGGATTTCTCTTTGCTCTATTTATAAAGAGGTTTCCTAGTCCGCTTGGGTATAGGAATGACTCTACTTGACTCCTCTAAAGATTTAGGAATATCTCTTTTTATCTCTTAGGAATAAGTCAATACTAGCTTATTCGTTTTCCGCGGCAGTTCAGCCTATGCGTTTCCTGCAATAGCTCAGCTTATGCGCTTCCTGCGGTTGTTCAGCTTATGCGCTTCATGCTGTCGCTCAGCTTATGCGCTTCATGCGGTCGCTCAGCTTACCCGTTTTTCGCAGTCGCTATAGCTCTTATATCATGGGCTTTTGAATATATATTGGGTTTGACCCAGGAGAATAAATTGTTCCCAATAATTAGTTAATTTTTAATATAATAATTATATGTAACAATTTGTGTGACTATATAATTTTTATAAATATTTAATTAATACAAATTTACATATTATTCATGACCTTAGAGTCAATCACTAGTACAAAAGTGACACATTTGTAATAGTAGTAACCAATCCAACTATTCGAATTTTATTTTCAAAATATTTTCTCAAAGTGGTAAATAACATTTTTTTTTTGTCAAAGATAATATTAGATGTTAATAGGTTAGAGTGGCGAAGATGCCAACGTGTCGATTATCTAGCCGCAAATTAGCAAGTTAGCATATCTCTTGATGGTTCATCGTTCTTATCATACGCACCTGGTCCTTGAGTAAGGTTCATGCTCTAAGAAAAGTTTTCGTCGACAGAGAAATTGTCGGAGCGTTGGTTCGGACGAGGTTCGTAGAAGCAAATGGTCAACCTCGCCGTTCTCTACTTTCTCTCTGTCGTTACCATCACCATCGTCACCGCATCTCCATTATTTATCACCTTGGATTTTGATATCTTTAAGAAAGATAATCAATTACAAACGCTATTCAAAATTCAAAAATAATAAATAAAAATATTTGAAAATTCAATAAAGAAAAAAATACAGCGATATATTGTTAATTATCTAATTTATTTTCTAATTATATTATATATATAATTATAAGTCATTTTTCTATTATACAATACAATTTTTCTTAGTGCAATTACTTTGATCTATATAGTTATGTAAAATATATTAGTCAACTATATTGAACAATTGTTATATATATAGTTATGTAAAATAGTCAACCATAAAATAGTCAAATATATTGTAAAATAGTCATTTATATAGTTAGGTTCAATAGTCAATTATACATATAAGATAGTTCTATCCCTACGTAATAGTCAATTATAAAGCGAACACCATAGAATTAAATATTATAGCCATCTATATGTTATATATATTAGTAAACTATATAGTATATACATAGTGTTACTCTCATATATTAGTCATATATTAAAATAACCACCATAAAATTATGTTTTATAGTATTCTATATATAGTAAAACCTCTATAAATTAATAATATCGGAACTTTGAAATTTTATTAATTTAGAAAGGTATTAATTTATAGAGATTTTTTTCTCGAACCATAAATTTTGAAAATTTCTTTTATTTCAAATAAGAAATTTACTTTAAAATTAATATTCTTCTAGAATTTTATTTTATTTCAATTTTTTATGTTTTGTTATTTACATATTCAATGTTATGTTAATATTTCAATTTTCTTTTCACTTGGAGTCATATTTTACTAAATTACCTTAGTTATGTATGTCTAAAATTTATAATTATTAATTTATGATATTATTGGGACTATATATTTACATAAGAGTTTCAAAAAAATTATTATTTTATTATCTTATCAAATCTTGTTAATTTTTACACTGGTTCAATTCGGGACCAGCAACATTTATTAATTTATCTAATATTAATTTATAAATGTTCGACTGTAGTTATATACTATAGTCAGGTGTAGTATTAATATTAATATATAGTTACTTATAATAACGGACTATATATTATCTTTTTCATCCAGAGGGACCGCTCATTCAGTTTCACAAATTGTAACAAACAAATTGAGCACCTCAATTTCACATCGTCATCAGTTGTTATTGTTATTGGAGGTGCGTCTTCACAACCATCCACACTAGGCAACTGTAAGACAGCTCCACTACTTTGCTTGAACAATCTGGAACTTCTGTTTCATGGTTGGTTCGAATCGAAGCCTTAACGTCAGACTAACGCACTTAAACAACTCGTTTTGGCTGCTTTTGAAAGTCCAAATGCATGTCTTTAACCGGACCCATGGTCGTGCTCACAACGTTATAAAAAAGGCGAATGCCTTAGGCCCCACAATTTATTAATTCAATTTTAGGGTCCCAATTTTAAAATCTCTATCTCAATTGGTCAAACTTGTGTTTCTACTCTTCTTAGTTTCAAATTCAAGCAATGATTTTCTATAATTTTATTTTTGCTTGTCTATTTCATTTTGTATTGTTTTTCAGATTTTATTTCTTCATTTCTAGTCCTAATTTTGATTTTAGTTTTATTTAATTGTTTTCTCATTTACTCGTTTTTTTTATTCAGTTTTTTTTAGCTTCTATCATCATAAAATTTTCGTAACTTATTTGATTTTAGTTTGTATATTAAGTTAAAATATAACTTTACCTTTTAATATATTTAAATCAACATAAGTATCATTGCATAATTTTTAATATCTTTGCTTTAATTTTTATTTAGTAAACCGTATATTTTGTATTATTTTTGAAAAATAAAATGTACATGACATTGCTGAATACATACTGAGAAATACTCTAAAATGCTACTAAAACAAATTTTTGTTCCAAAAATACCACTAAAAAATTTTTTTTTCAAAAATACCACTAAAAGTTTTATTTTCCAAAAATACCACTAAAATTTTATTTTTCAAAAATACCACAAACACTAAAATTGAATTTTGAACATTTATAATTAAAATGTTTGGGTTTGGGTTTAGTATTTTGGGTGTTAGGGTTTAACATTTATTTTTATGGTTTAGGGTTTAGAGTTGACGGTTTTAAGTTTAGTTTTAGTTTTATGGTATTTTGAAAAAAAATATTTAATGGTATTTTTGGAAAACAATTAGTGATAGTATTTTTGGAACAAAAACTTATTTTAGTGATATTTTTAAGAATTGTCCATAATTTATTCATTATAAACATTTTAACATTTTTTAATAAGATAAATTTTTGAATTATAATATATATTTTAATATAAAAAAATTATGAACAATATTTTCAAATTTCGTCTTAAGCCTCCATATAGCTAAGCACATCACTGACCGGACCTATTCACCACTCATAACAACCATTGTAGTTTCTTTTACCATTTGCATTAGAAATCCACATTTACCAGTTACAATACAAGTGAAAACCAGTTATACATCTTCAATTTAAAGCAATAGATTATTTTGAACGATAACCAACTACACACACTTTTGTTGTTTTTCAGATTTAGAAAGAACCATCTTCTTTTTCCTTATTTTCACCATTGCAACAAACCAAATTTTTTTTACCTATAAATACACATGCATCTACAGTTACCATTTTATAGAAAAGGAGGCACCTCTTTGAAGACAATAATCCTAAATCCGCTGAATAATAAACTGTAACGAAATATTCAAATATCCACTGATTAATTTACATAGTAAGCGTTGTCCCATTTTTTGGAAACGGTGTTGCATATGTCAGGTATCCTGTCGAATGTTTTGAAGAAAACGTTGAGATTGCAGAAAAAAATGAATGGACAAAATTGTCTTTTTTCTTTTTTCTTTTTTTATTTCAATTTTGACCATGTTACATAGTAAGCGTTGTCCCCTTTTTTGGAAACGGTGTTGCATATGTCAGGTATCCTGTCGAATGTTTTGAAGAAAACGTTGAGATTGCAGAAAAAAAAATAAATGGACAAAATTGTCTTTTTTCCTTTTTCTTTCTTTATTTCAATTTTGACTATGTTATTTTTGACATTATTCACTTAACCCCTATTATTCCACCAATTGATCCATTTTATCATTACCGAACTACATCAAGCAAATTCGACGAACGACAACAGCTCATAATGATCTCCAACAACAGATCTCCGACTAATCAAACCCGACGAATACCGCATAAAGCTTCCCAATACCAATCTTCACCAACCAAGGTCACTAACAGAAATGATATATGTCAACAATTTACTCGCTCATCGTTTGCAAACCGCAACAAAAATACTTCCGAAGATCCCATCGATAACCAAAATAAAAAAAGCGAGCAAAGCTATAGGCAAAGCTATAGGACGGCGAGTTAGATACAGAAGAAATACTTAATGCCTCTATATTTATAGGGAATGCGATTAGGGTTTCTAAAAAGGTATGCGACTTATGAACGGTCAAGATCAACGGTGGAGATGAATTAAAGAATAAAACTAAAACCGATTATACGCAAGTAAGCAACGACGGCCGCGGCCCATATCGCCTAGGGTTTCGTAAGGGCATTTGTGTCATTATAAAGTCTCAATATATACGGACGGTTGAGATTATCGAACATTGAGATTGACGGTATAGATCGAAAGAAAAACCTAAAAAGTAAGGAACGGCCGAGATGATCACAAAGCAAATCAACGACTGAGATAAAAGTTTCATTAATGGCATATTAGTCTTTTAAAGCAGTAAACCATATCGACGGTTGAGATAATTCAAAACGAAATCGACGGCACATATCGTATTTAAAATAAAGGGTTATCAAATGGCTGAGATTAAAAAATAAGAAATCCGACGGTTAAGATCATTTTTTTTTTCAGGGGCAAGGTCGAAATTAACCACTCCAAAGATGAATGTGGAGTGTTTTTCACATCTCATTTAATATAATGATAATTAAAAAAAACTCAAAAACAAATTCATGATTGTTATAAACTGAGAAAAGAGATGGAGGAATTGATGTGTATTATTCTAATGAATAAGAGGTCTTTTATATAGGAATACAATAACAGGGTTACTTGAGGACAAAGTAAAACCTAGGATACAAGTAAATCTAGAAGTTTCTAAAATATGGACCTATAATGGACATCCATATAATAATTCGATTAATTAAGCCCGAAATTTTTTGGTTGAGGTACTAATCGTTCCGTAGAAGCAAGAAAAAAACATTGTGGTATCTGTCAAATCATGTCGATCATCTATTAAAAATTATATATCAATAAATATAAAAAAGCCCCCAAAAACCTCACTAAGTTTGAAGAATTCAATCTAAAACTCAAAACATCAACCCTGATAAGAGAAACCAAACTCCAACAATCAACAAAACCAACGAATAAGACCAAGAAGCTAAAGAAGAAGATGAGGAATCAACAATCTGAATAGGGAAATTGCATTGTCCCTGAGATATATTCTGCGTGGTTATGGTGGCCAAACCTTGGAAGAAACAAGCACTCTCATCTTGATTCTTCACTTGAAAATACATGTTAAACGCGTACGAAGCGTTCCCATTTGCATCAAGACTATTGCAAGAAGATCCGTAGCCAAGCGCGGTGCAATCCGAGTAAGTGCACGCGAAATCTATGTTGGCCGCGAGTTTTGTCAAATCTTTGGCTTGTGGATTGAACATACACCACTTGTTGGATAGATAGGACACGTTTTGTGCACCGATCAAGAACTTGTTCTGTCCTTGACCTGATAGATCTATAGGAAACTTTGGTTGCCCGTCGAATCTAAATATTCCCCAATGGCGTTCAAACGCTCCCGGTGCTATACTTTTCGCATCCTCATCGAGTAATCCAAACAAATATACCTCAATGTAGGTTGGTCTCAATGGTGTGCCTCTGTTTGTTCCAAGCCTCGGTAAAAGACCGTTGTAGAATCTGTAAGCATTGCCTGCGAAAAACCCGATTTCAAAAATCAAAATGTTAAAAACATTTCTTGAAAGTGAAATTTACATCTAAAGCGTCTGAAAATGTTTAGATGATGATCCCTACCGGTATTTGCGTGTTTGTCACCTTCTGTTGGCCAACCGACTTCTCCAACGATTATTGGCATATCTCCATGACCAACAGCTTTGAGGGATGATACCAAAGTGTCGAAATTTGCGTCGAAAACGTTTGTGTAATCAATACCATTGTCATTTATCGGTTGAGCGCCATCGAAGAAGGCGTAGTTGAGTGGGAAATCATCGTTCCCATAGAGACTTAAGAAAGGATAGATGTTGATTGTGATGGGCGCGTTGTTTTTGCCAAGAAAATCAACAATCTGAGTCATTTGACCGATGATATCAGGACGGAATCTTCCTGCAGATGGCACAGGGTTGCTTGCTGGTGAATCGTAGACATCCGCGTTTAAAGGGACTGTTGCTTTGACTGCGTTTCCTAGTCCGGCTTCATTTAGAGCGTTTTGAATGTTTTGAAGTGCAGGGAATGTGAGGTTTATGAATGATCCGTTGTATGTTTTGAGGAATGGCTCATTCCCAACAGCTACAAACCTGAAACACACCCACAAGAGATTTAGCTTCACTGAGACATATAAAACACATTTTGGCATAACAAGTTTAGCATTTTGACAGTCCTGTGACAGGATTTACTTTTTCAGAGATTTGATTCAACAATCTTTCACCAAACATTAAGCTCCCTAAACAACCAATCTTCAGAGTATACAAATAAAAACTTTGTCTGAACAAGTTTTGCATTTTACATTGTTGTAATAAGATTTACTGCTTCAGAGAATTGGTATCACAATCAAACAACATAAACTTTCACCAAAATTGGAATCCCTAAACAACCAATCTTTAGAAACTAAGTTATTGAAAAAGACCAAACACAACAAAAATGGAGAATGATTGACATAAAGAGCAGACCACTCGCAGAATTTCATTCATGAGAGAAAAAAAGAGAAAAATGAATCTGAAGAGCAAAAAAAGAAACTTCTTCCTTTTTGCTGAACCTTTAACTCAAAATTTTTACTGATCTCAAACAATGAGTTCCTAATTTGTCACCAAACACCAATAGAAGCCTTAAACCAGTTATGTGATAATTCTCATCTCTAACTTCGCCATTAGCTCAAAGAATCGTTCAACAACAACCACCCAAAAAGACACTCAGATTTTGATGAGGGAAAAAATAGAGATTGAGGAATTGAAGCATATATATACACACATTTTATTTATTCTTCTGTAATCAACAAGTTTTGCAATTGACAGTTTTTAAGTAACTTGCCATAACCTTTTCTTAAACTAAACAATCAATGGGTTTATGAGGTTTGAGCAAAACACAATACAAACCTGAAACACATCCGCAAGAGATTAGCTTCAATGAGACATATAAACACATCTTGTCTAAACACATCTTTTGCATTTGACAATGGTGCTACAAGATTTACGTTTTTTAGAGATTTGATTTCACAATCAGAGATAACAGAGCTTTCACCAGATATTGGAATCCTTACAAAACTAATCTTCAGAATCTGGCATACATATATATACATTTTTTCTATTATTCAGTAAGAAACAAATCTAACATGTTTTAAACTAAACAATCATATGGGTTTATGAGCTTTGAGCAAACAAATACAGAGAAAGTTACAAAATTTTAGATTTCAGAGAATCGATTTAACAATCAGAACAATCAAATTGATAAAGAAGAGATAGAGAGAGAGGGAGAAACTCACGTGATATTGACACCACCACTGAAGTTATAACGAGTGACATTCTTACGAACCCAATCCTTGGCACGGTCGTAACTACCCATAACCTTAAGCTGATCATTGGGAATTGCGACCATCACTTCGAGACCAGAGCCAGCGAGTGCACTCATTGTGGTCTCGTCGGCGTCGAAAAGCTTAACCTTTTTGATGTTATTGTCCTTTAGCATCTGAACCACAGTCTTTGGAGGCAGCATATGTGTCGCCATTGTTCCCCAATTCACGCCTAACCCATTTACCACAATACACAGAGGATCTATTAGGATTGCGAATCCGACGACGAGGGCTAATAGATTCACCATTCTGAGAATCAAGGACAGGGGTTACAAGGGATTTTACTCAAATCTGTCGAAAATGAAAAGCTTTTAGATTTGAAAACAGATGAATCGCGTACAGAGGGGAAGATGAAAAGCGGAGAGAGAGAGAGAGATAAAACGCGTGGAGACTGTTGTAGAAGGATTGATTATGAAATGGAAACAAAAAAGGTAAACTTTTTTGTTTTTGGACACTAAAAGAGCGATAAAAGTTGGAGATATTTTTAGGTGAGTTGAGAATTAATATATGATTAAATAAGAATGAGTTCTGATAGAAATATGACGTTGTGGGTGGATTTATAACGGCTCTTTTTTTTTAGGAGAGAACATGGGTGGAATCAACCAATGCGAGCTCAGTCTTTGTCGTGATAATAAAAACTAGTAAACAAAAACTTATTCATGAGGCAGCATATGTGTCGACATATAATTTCAAATTTTGATTTTTTTATTTATTTATTCTGTTTGTTGTTTATAACAGTTTTAAATTATGACGATTTAGGAGCATCTCCAACCCACTCTATTTTCTACAAACTCTATTGAAAAAAATGTAAAAAAAAAACAAATTTTCTGGATGATTTAAGCGTCAAATTCCAAAATGTCATTTAAATACCAAAGTTTTGGTTGACTTTTTAGTTAAATAGGAAACTTGTGTTGATTATGCCATATGAGGCATGTCGTTAAATTTAATNTTATGCCATATGAGGCATGTCGTTAAATTTAATCGTATACCGTCTGTAAATTTAACTGTATTCCGTTTGTAAATTTAACAACGTGCCTCATATGGCATAGTCAACACAAGTTTCCCATTTAACTAAAAAGTCAAACAAAATTTTGGTATTTAAATGGTATTTTGGAAGTTGACGCTTAAAACGTCCATAATTTGAAAGTTCATGATTTTTTAACCAAATCAACAAGCATCATTTAGGCAAAACAGAGTTAAATATTTGTTAGACGCCTCCGTTTAGCCTAAACGACATCGTTAATCCATTAATAAGAATGAGTGATGCGTCAGGAGATATGCATAGGAGAAGCTAAACTTATAAGGAGAATTATATTTTACTTGTTTAGTATTCTTTGGGAGAAACTTCAAATAAACTGTCCAAAAGACCAATTGGAGAGTTGAATCAAGTAAAAAAAGTCATATACAGATCAAAAACACAAGTCTAGCCCAAAAGACGTAAAATTGTGATGTTATTGCTTAAAAACAACAAGAATGAGTGATGCGTCAAGAGATATGCTAAACGAGAAGGTAAAGTTATAAGGAGAAATATCTTTTATTTTTTTAATATTCCTTGGGAGAAACTTCAAATATACTACCCAAAAAACCAAACGGAGAATTGAATCAAGTAAAAAAACTCATATACGACGTCCTCTTATTAATGGACAGGACTAACGATGTCGTTTAGGCTAAACAGAGACGTCTAATGGACATTTAACTCCGTAATCATATTCTGTCTGTAAAGTTAACGACGTGCCTCATATGGCGTAGTCAACACAAGTTTCCTATTTAACTAAAAAGTCAAACAAAACTTTAGTATTTAAATGGCATTTTGAAAGTTGATGCTTAAATCGTCCATAATTTGAAAGTTCATGCTTTTTTAACCAAATTAACAAGCATCATTTAGGCTAAACGAGGCGTCTAACAGACATTTAACTCCGTTATCGTATTCCGTCTGTAAATTTCACGACGTGCCTCATATGGCATAGTCAACAGAAGTTTCTTATTTAACTGAAAAGTCAACCAAAACTTTAGTATTTAAATAGTATTTTGGAAGTTGACGCTTAAATCATCCACATTTTGAAAATTCACGCTTTTTTGACATTTTTTCCCAAACTCTATTGTAGAATAATTTTTTTTCCAACTCCACTCTATTTCACACTCTAAAATAGAGAAAACCTATTTTTTACTCTATATTTGAAGTAACTCTATTTCTTATTCTATTTTAGAGTTGAACTTTTTTATTTATAAAATTGTCCTTTAAATTTTAAATCATTTCCTTTATATCTCATACAAATAATAATAATTATTTATTATGATAAAATCAAATTCTTAGTTAAATATTAAATTATAATATTTAAAATTATATCACACTAAATAATCTCTTGTACTATGTTTATATTATTTGGGATAATTTGCAAAGGATATTGTTTTTGTTTTTCACCTATATTACAATTTGAAAATCTCTTATGAAATTCAAAAAAATTAAAAATTAAATTACATAAAATGATTATCACTATGAAATTATTATATAGATTAATTCTATAAATTTGAAACTCGTGTTTTAAAAAAATAATATTATAATTTATGGAAGTTTTTGTAAAGAATAAAATAAGAGGGGTTAAATTATAAATTTTTTAAATAAAATGTATTGGTAATAAATTAGAAATATAATATTCTAAGAATATTCTATTTTTAGTGTGAAAAATAGAATAATACATTGGATAGAAACTCAACTCTGTTTTAGAGTTACTCTATTTTATAGATTGGAGATGGTCTAACAAAATGACAAATTTACATAAAAAATAACATATAAATAGATTTTAGCATTTTCTGTTAAATTATTTGCTTATGAATTTAGAGTGAAAATACGTAAATTACTAAGTTTTAATCCGCAGTACACCGCAGACTAATGTTTAATTCAAAAAATTGTATTCACAATTGTATTCAGTATTTTTTTTCTTTTGTATAGATTTTTATGTAAGATAATATAGAAAATTTTTGTTGTTTATAGTTGTATATACAAAGTATTTTTTGTTTCTACTTATTCACGTTTTTGAAAGTAAGAAGGTGATAGTCTAGGTTTTAGTTTGTGCTTTGCGCGGGGTAATTTATTTTGAAACGAACTTGGACATTCAAATTTTAATAACTTGATTATTATGATAATATAATATTAGTGTATATTTATTTATGCGATAAAATAATGTTATGAATAAGTCCAATATATGTTGCACATATTAGTATTTGTAAGTTTTGTTTATTCTAATTGGTATATAAGACACATTTAATTTGTTTATAACTTAATAAATATTTGTTATGTTGGATATTTTTATAATAAGTTTTTTTTTAAATTGTACACATCCAAAACATAACATATATATATGTTATATTTTTTTTTGGTTGGTAAATTAATGAAATATCTAAAGTTAATCGTATAAATTTTAATTTCTATTTCAGTTATGTTTAAATATAAATATAAAGTTATATGTATCAATTGTGTTTATGGTTTTTATTTGAATCCTCAATTTGAATCCTAAAATTCTGTATAATTATGACAAAAAAATTAGGACATGTTTTATATTTTTTGTATTTGGTTGTGCAACATTGTTTGGTAGGATTTTCAAATATAACAATAATTTCAGGAATAACATTAACTTTCTTTGCATGAATTATAATTAAAAAAAGTAAAAATATTCTATCCCGCGGTACACCACAGAACAATATTTTTAAAATTTTTTTATATTTGTTATATTTGAAAATTTGTATATATATATATATTTTTTAAAAAATTGTAGAATAATATATAGATTTTTTTGTTTTATTTTTTTATAGAAGAATGTAAAAATATTTAGAAATTCATAGTATTATAAATATAATGTAGAGATAATTTAGAAATTGGATTGAGTGAGTAAGACTCAAGATATATGGAAGACACTATATGGTTTCGTTTTGAACAATCGTCTGGTAGACACTATCGAGATATGGAAGAGGAGCAATAGCACAAATTTGAGACCGTATGGCTCCATGAACAGCATCATCCAGACTAGAAAGAAAATCATGGACCTTTAAGACCTCAAGATCTTTATCCTAAGCGGTGTTGAGATTGTTAGAATCAGACATACCCAACAGAGATCGCACTCAGACCTACCACAACTACACCGCTTGGAATTGGTACTTTGAGCGATACCATCCCATAACCGTGTCAAACGGCCAAAATATTCATCAACATATGAGCCATTTTGTTTGCAAGAAGCCAAAGCCATTTTGATAGCTTCACATCGTTCTTGAAGATTCTTGGTTGTTACTAGGGGCACCAGCGTCTGATCTGGCTAATATATGCTGGAAATTAAAAAAGATAAAAAAGGATCTGAAGCTCTTAAATAGGGAGAATTACTCAAATATTCAAGAAAGAGTGAATGAGATTTACCAGCAGCTACTGTCAGCTCAACTTCAAGCTTTACAGGCTCCCTCACCAGTTCTTTTCCAGGCAGAGAGGGACCTTCACAAGAAATGGAATTTCCTAAGACTGATTGAGGAGAGTTATTTCAGGCAAAAGTCAATAGTTAACTGGTTAAAAGAGGGAGATCAGAATCCTCTTACTTTCATAAGATTTGCCAAGTCCGAACAAGCACTAACTCCATTCGTTCGTTCTCTGTTTTCAATGGACCTCCTATTCAAGATCCCAGGGATATGAGCGCCCATGTTGTTCCCCATTTTGAATTTGTTCTAGCGCTCTCTCTCACTCCTGTTTCAGCAGCTTTTTTCTCTATGATTCAACTCCTTTTGGAGTTCAGGTGCTCTGAATCCCAACGACTTCTCAAGATGAATCCTCAAAAATCACAAGACCAGATGGGCTAACCTCAAGTTTTTTCAAAGCCGGATGGAATATTCTTGGTTCAGATGTTATTGGTGCCATCTCTAAGTTCTTCACCACTGTTTTTTGCCTGCTGCTACAAATTCTACTATTCTGACCTTGGTACCCAAATTTCCATTTGCTTCTTTCATTGGTGATTATATGCCACGTGTTTAAACACGTTATATAAGGCCATCTCGAAGATCCTGGTTATTCGCCAGAAACCTATCCTTCCTCAGTTGATCCCCCCAAACCAAACTGCTTCCGTAAAAGAAAGACTCCTCCTACAGAATATTATGCTTGCTGCTGAAATAGTGAATCTTTATCACATAAATAGAGGACCAAAAAGGATAACGATCAAAGTAGATATTACTAAAGCTTTTGATATTGTAAATTGGTCGTTTGTTCTGAACTGCCTCTGAGCAATTCAAGTGCCAGAAACCTACATACGATGGATAGAAGCATGTATGTGTACTCCTAGTTTTACAGTGGGTTATAATGGAAGGGTGCATTGCTACTTTAAAGTTAAATGGGGTTTGAGGCAAGGTGATCCTCTATCGCTCTACTTGTTTGTCACAGTAATGAACTGCCTATCAATTATCCTAAACAAAGCAGCAGAGGTCGGATGTATTCACTATCACCAAAATTGCAAGAAAACAAAGCTTACTCATCTCTGCTTTGCGGATGATCTATTGATATTTGTGGAATGTTCTTTGTCCTATATTTAGGGTGTGCTTCAAGTGCTTTGGGAATTTGAGCTGCTTTCTGGTCTTGCTCTTAGCTGTTCTAAATCAAGTTTCTTAGCGGCTGGGTTGAATCAGGGTGAAACTAACCTCATAAGCTTCTCTACTGGCTTATCGCATGGCTACTTACATGTGCGTTATCTTGGTGTTCCCCTATGCACAAAGAAGCTGTCGATTATTAACTGTGAACCTCTGTTTCAGCAAGTTAAGAGCAAAATTACCCCATGGTCAGCAAGATCTCTTACTTTTGCTGGGAGACTTCTTTTGATTAACACAGTCATAGCAGACATCACACATTTCTGGTGTTCTTCGTTCGCTCTCCCTAAGCAATGCATCGCCAAGATCAACTCCATGTGTAGTGCTTACCTATGGAAAGTTTCTCTTGAAGGTCACCACTCGGCTAGAGTTTCCTGGGTTTCTATTACAAAACCGAAAAAGAAGGTGGGTTAGGAATAAGAAACTTCATGACATAGAACTGCGCATGTCTCCTCAATCTCATTTGGATTTTATTTACTCAATCGGGCTCAATTTGGGTGGCATGGTATTTAGAGGAGTTTCTACAGGGTAGCCTGAGTAACTACTGGAAATTCTCACAGAGATCCTTATTCTCGTGGCTGGCTAATAAAATTCTAAAGCTCAAAAACCAGGTCTCACCTTGGTAGAAATTGAAAGTGGAAAATGGTCGTACCTGTCGGTTTTGGTGGGATAATTGGTCGCCTTTTGGGTGCCTTCTGGACTTCTACACTTCAGCAAATGGCTCAAGATTGGGAATAAACACTAATTTCTCCCTTAAAGACTTGTTCTCTAATGGTAGTTGGTTGCTCCCACCGGCCCGCACGGACAATCAGCTAGCACTACAGGTTTATTTGACAACAATTACCTTGTCATAAGATGAGGATCATTATGTGTGGGAAACAGACAACTCACAACAGAACTGCTTTAGTACGGGGAAGGTGTATGATATACAGAGGATTCACTCCCCAGATGTATCCTGCTGGAAAGCTATTTGGGTCAAAGGGGGAGTTCCTCATCAAAGCTTCCTCATTTGGCTCTTTTTCCTTGATCGTTGTCCGACAAAGGATTGCCTAGTTAGATGGGGTTATCGACTAATCCAACATGTGTACTTTGTAACTCTGAACCATAGAGTAGGGATTACCTACTTTTTGATGGCAGTTTCTCTTGGACCTTATGGTCTTCTATGGTAGCTCGATGTCACCAGTATGTGTCCAGGCGCTGGTCAGCCGCTCTAAATCAAATGATTAATCCTACTGGTACGAGATCGCAGAGACGACTTTTTCTTCTGGGTTAGCAAACTACAATCTACACAATCTGGTCAAAAAGGAATAATAAAATCCATAATAATGTGTTCAAATTAGTGGCCTCTCTATTACCTCAGATCGACACCACGATCCGTAACAAAATTGAGAGCTCTCGACATGCAAACTCCTCATTATCTTCTGAGATGTTCCAACAATGGTTTTTTGTCCCGTTCAGATCTTGATTCATCAGGTGCTCTATCGTCTTTTGAAGCTCCACTTCACTACGGTGATCGGACATGTGATGTGTTGCATTTTTAATGCATTCTAACCTGTGTTTTAGATGTGTTTTCGTGTCGTTATCGAGTTTTTATTGAGTCGTTTCAGGTCGAAATTTTTTTTTGGTGAAGATCGGAGTAAAACGGAGTTGGACGTCAAATGGATCGATTAGTTTTCCCATTTGGGCCAATTTCTGGCCCACTTCGACTTTAGGCCTATATATACTCTATTTTCGGCCAATTGTTAGGGCAAACTCTATTATTTTTCGGAGACGCTTTATTTTTTTCAGCAGCTGGCTATTTTCTTTGTAAGCTTTGGGGTGACAAATCTGATACTATGTGACGTTTTGGAGAAGATTTTTGAACCCCTTTCTCTTTGATTAATATAATTATGCATTTTCTTTCATCTCTCTGCGTTTTCTTCGTTACTATGTATGAGTAATCCACCAGTTATATTTTAGAGTTTTTCAAGGGGATAAACATGAATTGCTAGAATAGGGATTATTCATCTGGTTCTTCGTTGGTAGGGATGAACATATGCGATCGATTAGTCAACAAAATGCAAAGCACACAATCACACACAAGAAATCTTAACCAAGTA